>APFE031007626.1:153910-188312 GCA_000404065.3 Pinus taeda | reverse complement strand
ACAGAGGTTGTCAATAGGATGATCGTACACATTCTGCGCATGTACAACTCAAAGCATCCATGCACATGGGACGAGAGCCTCCCCTATGTTCAACACAACTACAACCGAGCTCTTCACAGCTCTACTGGCCATAGCCCTTTTCAGGTGGGCTTGGGATTCCAGCCACTGTGCCCCATTGATGTGGCCATGCCACTTGCAGCTACTCACACAGATTCAGCTCATGTCCAGTCTGAAACAAACAAGGCAACCAGCTTCATGGGCACATTCAAAATATTCGCGAGCAGGTCCATGACATTCTAGAGAAATCAAATGCCAAGTACAAGCAGCGACATGATCAACATCGGGTGCCACACAAGTTTCAGGTGGGTGACAAAGTCTAGTTGCATTTGCAAAATGAACACCTTACTGGAGCCTATCGGAAATTGAGACCACTTCGATATGGCCCTTACACCATTACTAAGGCTGTGGGAGACAATGCATTTGAGCTCAGCATTCCCCCATTCCTTGGCCTACACCCAGTGTTCAATGTGGACCGCCTTCGGCCATACTTTCTTCCATTGCTAGACACATCCGACATTGCAGAACAACTCACACCCACAGAATTAAATCCATATTGCATGGAACAAGCTGCAACTGATCGGATCATGGACACACAGATCAAGAACACTCGCCAACAGAATATCCAACTGTATCGAATTGTCCAAGCAGGCAACTCCTTCACCAGGGCAAGTGGCTTACCAGGGACCAAGTTCAGCAAAAGTTTCTTTATCTCATGGAGGAACTCAACGCAATGGGGACCATTACTTCCAAAGGGGGGAGGAATGATCCAGGTGGATATTGGTGGTCACCTGCCAAGTCCACTTGGACCCCCACCATTGTTTCTCTCAACGTTTTCAATTTCCTTAATTGTAGCACAACTTATTATTTTTAGCAGTTTTTCGGGTCCTCAACTTCCGGAGCTGTTTTGAGGCCCTAAACGACGTTTTTTTGGGAAATATGGGGGCAACATGGGTTCATGGATTGATGTTTCTCTTCCCAAAGTGGTAGTGCTCGGATATACCTTTCTAACGAGCTATTGTACGCGTCAAACGGAGATCGTATGCCAAAGTTACGACCCTGGGAAGTTGATGTACCAATTTACCCAAACAGGGCCCACAGTTTGGCGTTTCATCTTCTAAGGTTAGGTTTTGGAATGTTAAGGGTTTTCCATTGTTTCTCAACAATAAATAGGCCTTCGAGCCTCATTGTAACACAGTTCAGAGGCATGTAGCCACCACATCTCTTCTCAGAGATAAGCTACCATCGCCCTCGCTGGTTTATTTCCATTACTATTTGTAAGCACATTTCAGTGTTTTACATTAATGAAATGAAGTATTATTTCCGTTGCATATCTGTGTTTATGGTTATCTCTGTAATTTGTTGCGTTCCTGTTTAAGTCCAGATCATCAAGTGAGCAAAATTAAGCATATGCAGCTATGGCAAAGAGAAGAGGAAAGTTTGGGAAATTTGGTCATCAGAAAAAGAAGAAGAACGTGGCTAAGATTCAATGCTATGGATGTCAAGAATATGCGCATTATAAAAGAGATTGTCCTAAGCTCAAGAAGGACAATAACAAAAGAGGTAGAGAAGAAGCCCATATCACCGAAGAAGTGGGGGAAGCTGAAAAGAAGAATTCGAAGAAAGAGGAAGTAAAATATATCTACTATGATTGAGATAGTCTTCCTCACCTAGTTCTTTTCAAGTTCCTGTTTTCAAGTTTTCTATTGTAAGATATGGCTATCATGAGATAGGATGCATCATGACATCGTAGAAGCATTAAAAGCAAGAGCTTGTGACATCATCATAGTGAATCATGGCACCATAGAAGCATTAAGAGCAAGAGATTGTGACATCATCATAGTGAATCATGAAAGATAGCTGAAGTTTGTGGCAGTCACCTATGGAAGGATATAGCTCTTGGTAACCTCATTAGAAGCATAAGTGGTACTTATGGGAAAGGGAAAAAGTTATCTAGTACAAAGCTCATCATACAAAAAGGAAGCATTTGCTGGATGAGGATACTGAAGATTCTCTATTGGAATCTTCATCGAAAGGTTCACCGTTTAAAAGGAAGCAAGGGTTTCATCAAGAATTCCAACTTGTAGGAATTCATGAAAGAATGATATGATGTCAAAAGAAGTGAAGCAAGTCAAGGGATTGAAGTTCTTTCAATCAAGGAAGCTACTGAAGAAAGTCTAGATAACCTAAAAGAAAAATGAGGTATGTGTGCTTGTATTTGATAATGTAGAGTCATGTCATATGGTTGCATGTAACATGATGCTCTATCTCGAGAGCATGATCAAAAGAAAGGGTCTCCTCCTTTGAAAGGATGCAGGAAGACATGGGTCACACATTGACTAGATGAAATCAACATAATATGTCCTGATATGAAATATGAGGTGGTTGACAATAATTGGAGGAGCTATGATCAAAAGCTCTTGGAAAAAAAATGTGTGAAGAAAGAAAGGAAGAGATCGTGAAATATGCAACTATGAAGAAGATAATCAACATCCAAGGACTAACATATTTGACTAGGATATCTCCATGAAAGACATGAAGACACTGGTGAAGTTTGAAAAAGAAATAGAGACCCTTGACAATATATCTCTTTTGGAGATGTGTCAATGTGTATGCAAGATGTTGATGCAAACTAGAAGATGTCATGATGAAAGACCATCACAAAGGTAATTTTGATTTAATGATTATTGTTTTAAATAATATGTGGATTGGCTTATGTAGGGCTTCCAAGGGAAGAGCTGTGGATGTCTTCCACCTTTGATGACCATGTGGTAGGATGAAAGATCCTTAAGGAAATAGGGCATGGAAGAGGCAACATGGCATGAAGAAAGGCTAGATATGAACTAATGGATCACTATTGTTTTAAATAATATCTAGATGGGCTTATGCAGGGCTGCCAAGGGAAGAGATGTGGATGTCTTCCACCACTGATGACCTTCTAGCAAGATGAAAGATCCTTAAGGAAATAGGGCATGAAGAAAGGCCAGATATGAACTAATGGATCACTTTCTGATGAAAGGAATGATGATATGACTAACTCATGGATGAAAGTGATGGATGGTCTGTGCCCTACGAAGAATTCCCAAAAGATGTAGACTTTATGAGAAAGAAGAATTTCATGACATCAAAGGAAGGAGTTCTACAAGCAGCTGGTTGTCCTATGATCTCCACTTGAAGAGATGTTGGAAACAAGTCCCTGGTCAAGAGGGAGCTTGGGTACATTCCTTTTTATAGGAATGACTACATTCCTTTAGTGGAATGGACATGTCCTCTCTAAGCTGAGAGGGAGAGATAGACACATCATTCTTGTCTTCACTTGGGAAGACATAATGGAAAATTAGGTAAACATCTGACATCTGATGCTCTTTAAGGATGAGTTAGGGCATCCAAGATAAGAGAAGTCGTAGAGGACCAAAATTCTTTGAGGACTAGGACTCCAAGATAAGAATAGTCTTGATGGAACATACTATGAGAGAACTCGGGTGGGGTATGTTCCGAGAGAGACAATGATGAGGGTGTCTATACATCAATGGTATTGCCAACATTGAGCTCTGATCTTGTGGAGAGATAGAGTTGTTAGTCAAGGCCTTGCTATGTGACAATGCTAGTTGATATGATGCTTTACAAATGGGTTACCAATCTAACTCTTCTTATGAGAATTCTTCAAATTGAGAATATCCAAGTACCTTGTATGGATTATGAATACCTCCCTAGTTAAGAGGGAGTGTTGAAAAGTGTAACTAGGTTCGATCTTCATAATGACATGTGTAATCATGATTTTTATATAATTGATGTAAAGAAGAAAAATAAAATTATTTTTGTAATGCTTGAATCATGGGTTTCATGATCAAGGCATTTTATTTTTAGTTAAGGCTCCCATTGTGAGCCTTTAGGATTAATCGTCATGTCATAAAAGTCTATAGAGTCAATGTTAAAGAGGAAAGACCCATTTGGGCGTGCAATGTATTGTAAAAGAAAATTTGTGAACCCTCCAAGACCATGTCACAAGGTCACCTTGAAGTCGGCCTTAAGAAAATTTTAGAAAGGCCGGCCTTGTCACTAGGAGATGTCAGCTCATTTTGATGAGCAAACCACTGTAAATAGGTAGCTCGACCTTCATTGTAGAGGAAAAATTTCGATCAAGGATAAAAGGCAGCAAAGAAGTACGAAGTTCATGAAGAAGGAAGCCTATATCCAAGCAAAGGAAGGAGGAATATTATTGAAGTTGTTTAACATTATTTTTGGGCTAGTATCTTCATGTGTGTGGCAAAAAACTAGGGCAAAAAACTAGGGTTTCTGCAGTAGTGTCAAAATAGTGTAAGAGGAAGTCACCAAAAGGGTCTCCAAACCATCTCCATTGCTAGCTAAGGTCATCTAGAGAAGTCTCCAAGTATAACGAGGAGGGGAAACCCCTCCTAGCTCATTCTAGCTCCTCCCACGTGCAATTTTGTAGAAGTTCGAACTGCAGGTCTGTGGAAAAGAGGCTGAAAATTTCAGGGTAGCCGAGAAGTGCAGTGCAAGAAGGCAAGTTGACTTGTGTTGACTTAGAAGAAGGGTCTTGTGACTTGGTCTTGGAGAGGCAAATAGGTCAAGGGTCTTGGTCTTGGTATTCGTCAATTGAAGTCTCTATAAAAAGAAGAATTCGTTTGGGTTTTCCTCTCAAGTTGGAGAGGTTTTGGCCCTGGATGATCGCCTACATTTTGTGTCTTTTGTCTCTTTATTGTCTATGCTTTGGTAGCTGTTTGATGAAGAAGAACACTATAATAATCTAGCTAAAGGGAATATCCTAATCTAAAGAAGTAAAAAACATTCACAAGTAGTTATCATTGTAGAGAAATCTCATAATCCTAATGCCCTAGATTTCTCAACAACATGCACACAGGTTAATTGGGGGATCGAACCAAAGACCTCATAATATTTTATGTAACACATTACATGCGTTTCCAAGTGAGCTATTCCAAAGGTTTACTGGTGATTGTAAATTTACATAATGACACTTTTGATTTAAAATATGCATGATACCATTGTTTGTATGTCACGACATTATAAATCAATATCAGTATAGAAATCATAGAGCAAATGACTTGACTTATGGGCCTGCAAGTATCAAAGGGAACATAAGTTGCCTGGAAAAGCATTTATCTCTTCATATGTGGCTCATTTGGTGTATCATGATTTTTTTGCCCAAAAGATGTTGCTACACCTGTGGTGACTAAATGATATTTAGGTTGGGAGCTTAACCAATTGTTTGTATAAATCAAACAACAACTTTTCCCTTCAAGGGTGATTGCAGTGTATTTTACAAGAAAAGGTACCAAAGTGCATTGTTTTTGAGACAATTTATCCACAAATTAGAGTTGTACTTAACTAACTGTTTCTATAATCAAAGTAAAGCTTTTCCCTTCAAGGATGATTCATTGCACTGCATGTTACCAAAAAACGCACCAGAGTGCACTGTTTTGAGAAACTATTTCTTCACAAAATATCTATTTCCAATTTGTGTACTTGGGGAAGAGGGGCTAAAGATTGATGACAAGGTTCTAAGTTTGGTTTGAGAATCTATCCATTCACTGACAATGTTAAAATTCTTTTCTATTTTTGTTTCATGGTTTTTGTAAATCGTTTTAGGGGATAGTGTTGGGATTTTGCTTAAACAATTGTGCTGAATGGAGTCAACATTTTCAAATACACAAATTAAAAAATTACTTTTCATATTAAATAATTATGATTTTTAATAATCAGTCACTTTGTAAAATACCTTTAGGAGTGCCAACTTTTAAAAGTGTTATGGCTTAAGATGTGATGATTCATTATGAACACGTGGATCTCCCCGTGTTCACAAATCATGTGCATCCACTGAATGATTCTTCTAAAAAAGACAAGGTTTAATCAATGTACAAAACATAGAGTTCAAAAAATGTCATCATATTTGGTCTCCACAATTATGCTTGCAACCTTATAAGATTTTGTTTACTTATAACTTCGACAACGGTTTGTATCCTTGTTAATTTAATTGATTTAATAGAAGATGTAGGCATTTTACGAGAGTTTGGCTATATAAATTGTTGAATGGTTATAAAGTTATGAGCTACATTGTAACCTAAAATCGTTAAAAAACAATCATTGGGAATTGGTTTTTTATTTAGGTTTCCAAGACAGAGTCTTTATGTTCATTGTAATTGATTATTGTGTTAATGTTTTGAATTTCATTTTGTATGAGTGCATGATTAGAGCAAAATCTAGTCTTTATTTCTTGTGTGAAATATAATATATCATACATAGTGAAATGAATTCGCCACCCTTTGTGGCTAATTCATTGGCAATCACTAGCAAAAGGTAGATTTGGTGATTGTTCTAATAACTAAACCCCTCACAAATTATCAGCCACTAGATTTTGAGAGATTGTGTTCCCAATATTCATTTCATGGTGAGAGATGAGGAATCTTAGAGTGTATTCCTAATAACTCTTATTTAGAAATCATTTTTTGTTAAATTATGCAACTACAATCAAATTCCACTTTGGACAATTTATTTGATGGAGATGATGATTGCATTGAATTCCTCTTTTTGAGTGGACCAAAATTAACTTAAAAATCATCAATTTTGGACAAGGGAAATTGTAGTTATGAAGAAAAGCCCACATATGCACATTTTAACAAGGTTGGCCCTAAAGCAAATTGGATACACATGGAAACCTATAAATGCAAGTGACCTCAAGCTCATTTGGATATCACCAAGCATTTTTTCCTTCTCTTCTTCATTGATTGATTCACACAGGTCTGAGGCAGGGATGATAACAAAAGTTTGCAGAAGTTCAAAATTACAGGGTCCGAGGCTAGCATCTGTTTTAGAGTTTTTAGGTTATAGTCAAAGACACGTCACAGGGAAAATTCGACTACAATCACTGACTTGCAGGCATCAAGGGAGCGATCGAAAGCCTTTAGTCGCTTGCACAACTCCTCTTGCATGCGACTGGAAAGTTTGACTCAAATTTGACTAAAGACCGAAGTTGATCGCAATTGGTCGCAGATGGGAAAAGTTGTCTCTAATATATTATGATGTTGGAAACTTATTTCTGAATGTTATTGGGTTGTTTTGCTAATGATATTATATTGGGTTCATTTCCCTCTCTACTGAACATTTTATGACAATCTAATAGAAGAAGAATTTCAAAGGATTTCCCCCTTGTGGGGTTTCTCCTTGGACTTTGACTAAACTTCGTGTCTCTTGTTGATGTGTTGATTGTCTCCTTTGTCATTGCATTTGTTGTTTTATCTTCAATTACTGTTGATGAATGGAAAGACTAATTGTAATTGGAAAAGTTGCTAATTGAATTATTAATTTGGGCTAAAACAATTGATATAACATAGAACAATATGAAAACTTAGCTTGGCTTCAGAGCCAAGGTGAAGGACAATCCCAAAAGGGGACAAGCATTGAAGCAACAATCTTTGGAAAGTTGAAAGAGCCGATCGAGCCAAGTCGAGATGACTTCCTTCTTCAAAGAAAATGAGAAATTGGGTGACTCATCCAATTTTTCTCCATGGAAAATCAGGTTGGAGATCATCGCTGATAACAATGATGTTTTGGACTACATTCAAGGAAAAGTATCGGAGCCTCCAGAGAATGATTCCACTATTGTCAAGAACAAGCACAAGAAAGGTGAATTAAAAGCAAAACAAATTATAGTTGATGGTTTACAAGATAATTTACCTGCATATGTTGAAAACTTGAGAAGGTCTAAGGACATGTATGGTAAGGTAGTTAGCATGTACGAAGTCAACAATTTGAATGAAATCATCTCCTTGAAAGATCAACTCAAAGATACAAAGATGAACAAAGAAGAGTTTGTGCAATCCTACATAATGATGATATCTCATCAGAGAGATCAATTGCAAAGAGTTGGGGAATCTGTGTCTGACGAGGAATTGGTAATTGTGACTCTAAGAGGTCTCCCTCCTATTTGGGAAACCTTTATTACTACTATAAGCAACAACATTGTCCTTCCATAATTTGATGAAATAGTTGGAAAGCTCACTCAAGAAGAATCAAGGATGATATCGAGAGGAAGGATTCAAAGGCATGAAGAAGGAGAGCCCACTGCATTCATAATTCATGACAAGAAGAATAATAAAGGGGAAGGAGGTCCATCAAATTCAAGAAAGCCTCTTCCTCAAAATCCAAATAGAAGGAATTTTTGCACATAAAATGCTACAATTGTCATAAGAAAAGCCACTATGCTCGAGATTTCCCCGAGAAGAACAATGGACCAGGCTACAATACTAGAAGCAACAACAACAAGTTCAATGATCAATGAAAGAGAGATGACCGAAGGAATGATCGCAATGGAAGAGATGAAAGAAGAAGAAGAAGAGATGCTCCAGGAGATCATGAAGAAGATCGTCATCCACAAAAGAAGTCAAGATTCTCTAGGTATGAAAGTAATGTTGCAAATCAATCTGAATATATTCTTATTTCTGCCTTTACGAGTTCATCTCCAAATTCGTGGGATCGTTGGTTGGTTGATAGTGGAGACACTCATCACTTCTCTGGTTATACGGAAGTTCTCTCTAATTTGGTAGAGATGGAGTCAAATTTGAAAATTATCCTTGGAGACAACTCCCCTCATCTTGTTAGAGGTTTTGGGTTTGTCAAATGTCATTGGAATTCGGGAGAATCTATTTTTTCTCCATGATGTGATGTATGTGCCAAGATTGAAGAAGAATTTGGTATCAATATTTGCTTTGGAAGACAAATGGATGAGGGTTGCCTTCATCAAGGGAAATGTTCTTACTTGGCCTGTTGGATCACCTATGAGAGATGCATTATTATGCAACCAACTCACAAATAGATAGACCAACGACTTAAAAATTATCATCTTCGAGGGGGAAACTTCCTTTACATTACATAAATGAACCATTCTTGGATGATTCAAATGACAAAATCTCATTTCTATATATATGAGTCTAAGGGGTCACAATATAATCAAATCATACATAACAATAATAATGTAAGGGCACAACAATAACAATAGTGGGCTTCTATGCGGTACAATAATAAAAATAGGGGGCTACACTAGTATTATAGGGACCTAACATGCCCCTCTCGTTCAAAAAAGTGTTGTCTTCAACGCTTGAGTAGTTTTGGATGCTTATGTATAAGAGTTCTTCCACTTGATGAGATATTTTGAAATTGATCGATTTCATAGCTGTCGAGTTTTTGTTTCTGTGACTGCTTCAGATTCCAATATGATTTTTCGTTCCTCATCAAGTTCTAGAAATATTGTTTAAACTGGGAGCTTGTCACCTATAGCCTTCTTTAAGCATGAAACATGGAAAACTGGGTGCACTCAAGAAGATGCATGAAACTCCAATTTATATGCCATAGTACCAATCTTTTGCAACACCTTGTAAGGACCATAATACTTTGGTGATAATTTATTATCATTCTTAGCTTGCTTGAGGGACATTTTTTTGTATGGTTGTAGTCGTAAAAATACATAGTTGCCTACATCAAAACTTCTTTCGTTGCAATGCTGATCTGCCTGTTGTTTCATTCGATTCTGCGCCAAAGTGAGGTTATCCTTTAAGAGTTGGAGAACTTCTTGTTGATGCTCAATGTGATCTTGCACTGCTTGAATCTTAGAATTTGCTCTTAAAGATGATGTGGTAGAGGGTGGATGATATCCATAAAGTGCCATAAATGGGGTCATTTTTGTTGCAGTATGGAAGGAAGTGTTATACCACCATTAAGCCATAGTTAACCACTCGACCCATTGTGTTTGTTTATCATATACAAAGCAACGAAGATATCCTTCCAAACATTTGTTCACTATCTTAGATTTGCCATTAGATTGATGATGATAAGATGAGCTGTGAGCTAATTGAATACCCAAACAAGAAAATAATTCTGTCCAAAAATTTATAGTGAAAATGGGATCTTTGTTGCTTACAATAATCTTTGGGTTTCCATGTAGCTTTTGAATTGTTTCCATAAATGCAGTAGCAATTGTGCTAGATTTAAATAGATGAGATAATGCACAAAAATGTGCATACCTGGTAAGCCTATCAACTACCACCATGATGACACTTTTTCATTTGGACTTGGGTAAACCTGTAATAAAATCCATTGAAACTTCCTCCCAACATTGACTTGGAATGGATAAAGGTTGTAACAAACTTGGGTTCTTAATTGACTCAACTTTATTTTGTTGGCAAACCAAACATTCCGCCACAAATGTTTGAATATCAAATTTAACGCCATCCAAAAAAACTCGTTCTTGATCACGTGGTAAGTTTTTAAAAATCGTGAGTGCCCTCCTGAAGGAGAGGTGTGCAATTCCAAAAGAATCTTTTGTTTTAGTTGGGAATTCTTACAAATATATAAGTGATCTTTGTACCATAATGAATCATTTGTTTAGCTAAATGTAGTAGATGTACTAGGATCTTGTTGCAACTTTTGAATGAGTGCCCACACTTTTTTGTCATTTTTCCATTCATCCCTTGCTTCAGTTATCCAATCTGGTTGGATAATAGAAATGACACAAAGAAATGCTTCCACATCCTCATCCTTTTTTGAGAGTGCATCTGCAACAACATTTTTCTTCCCTTTTTTTAGATGATTTCAAAGTCATAACCCAACATCTTTGTGACCTATTTTTGCTGCTCTTCTGAAGATAATCTTTGTTCCAAAAACTATTTAAGACTATCATGATCTGTTTTTACCTTGAAGTGCCTTCCCATTAGATAAGGTCGCCATTGCTTTAGTGCATGTGGTATTGCTCACATTTCCTTATCATAAATAGATTTGTGTAAATACTTTCTTTTGATTAAACGACTTTCAAAAACATTGGGTCTTCCTTCTTGCATTAAAACACCACCAATTCCATTTCCTAAGGCATCACATTCCACAATAAAAGTTTTTGTGGAGTTTGGCATAGCTAAGACTGGTGCTTGACACATTGTCTCTTTAGGATGTTCAAAGACCTTAGTTGCTTCTACAGTCCAAGAAAATACCTATTTCTTTAGTAATGTTGTTAGAGGTGCTGCTATTCTTCCACAATTCTTAACAAACTTGTGATAATGCCCTGTCAACCTGAGAAATCCTCGTAGATGCTTTATGGTTGTGGGGATTTTCCATTCTTTAATGGCTTTAATTTTGTTAGGGTCTACCTTAACACCCTCATGAGATACAATATGACTCAGATATTCCACCTCCTGTACTCCAAAGAAACATTTGGAGGTTTTTGCATATAATTGTTATGCCTCCAATAGTTTGAGCACCCTGTCAACATGTTGAACATGATCATTCCAAGACCTATTGTAGATTAGTATATCATCAAAAAATACTAACACAAATTTTCTAAGGAAGGGTTTGAAAATGGAATTCATCAAACCTTGAAATGTAGAAGGTGCATTAGTAAGGCCAAAAGGCATGACCAAAAATTCATAATGACCCTCATGAATCCTAAATGCTGATTTCAGAATGTCATCAGTCTTCATTCTAATTTGATGATACCCTGAACGAAGATCCAACTTGGTGAAGTAAATTTCTCCATGTAATTCATCTGATAATTCATCAATGACAAGAATGGGAAAATGATCTTTAATAGTGAGTTTGTTGATCTTCCTATAATCCGGACGCATGCGCTATGATCCATCCTTCTTGTGAACCAATAGTACTAGAGCAGAGAAAGAAATTTGACTAGTTTGAATTATATCGGCCTGTAGCATTTCTGCAACCATATGTTCAATTTCACTCTTTTGGGCATAGGGATATCTGTAAGGCCTGATGTTTGGAGGAGCACTTCCTAGAATCAGATGAATAACATGATCATGACCATGAATAGGTGGGAGGCTTTTTGGAGTTTCAAATACCTTAGAATGATTGTCTAAGACTTTTTGGACATCTGGAGAAATAGATGTTTTTGATGTTTGAATCTCTGGCGAGCATAATTGTGCAATTACGCCCCGTTGTTCTTTCTTTAGAAGCTTTGTCATGCCATTAAAGCTGATTATCTTTCTTGGTTTCCCTTCGATACCCCTTAATTCAACTTCCTTTCCTTCCAAAAAATATTTCAAGAAAAATTCTTGAAAATTAAAAACTATTGTACCCAAAGATTGTAACCACTGGACTCCCAGTACAACATCAACACCACTAATTGGAATGGAAAGCATTGGACTATTCAATACATATTCCCCCATGGTTAGCTTGATATTATGGCACTTTCCAGAGAAATTTATAGTTCCTCCATTTGTAACCATCACTTGACACTCTGGTGCTGGATATAGGAAACAATTCAATTCTTTGGTTACCTTACAATGAATAAAATTATTCGTACTACTCGAATCAATCAACACTATTACCTTTTTCTTCTTGATATTCCCTTCTACCTTGAGAGTTTGAGGAGTCATAATTCATGCCAATGCATTACAATATATGGTCGGATTCATTTATTCTTTCTCTTGGGTTAGTTCCTGGTGTATATCCTCTTCTTTTGAATAAGTTCTTTTTCTTCCTCCTCTTCACAATCTATGTAAACTAATTTCTTCTTAGCACACTTATGACCTTTTGTGTATTTTCTATCACAACTATAACAAAGCCATTTTTCTCTTTTTTCTTCCAATTGTTGTGGTGTCAACCTTGTAGGTTGTGGAAGGCTAGGAGTAGCAACACTTCCACTTTTATAGCTGAGTGGTAGGCTTCCTTGTTGCCATGATTTTGCTTTCATTTTTTTTTCTAACTTGAATACCATCTCTAATGAATCAGGTTCCCAAATGAAAACCTCATGTTGGATGTTATCTTTTAAAGTCCCTATGAAAACATCAATCCTATGCTCCTCTGGAATATCATTTAACTTTATATTCAATTTTTTGAAGTCTTCATTGTGCTCTGCCATTGAACCTTTTTGTTTGAGATTTATCAATTGGCTAAAGAAGGTGTTGCTCTTTGTATTCTCATAATGTGTTATCATTTCCTCCATAAAAATTGACCAAGTGACAAGTGGTTTATGAGAACAAAGCCATCTATACCATCCAAACTGATTGGGTTCTAAATATAGAGTTTCAATGCGTGCCTTTTGTGTGTGTTGCACATTATGAAGAACAAAATATTGCTCCATCTGTAGTATCCATGTTACCAGATCCTTTCCATCAAACTTCCTCATATCGATCTTTGGAATATGGTGGGTCTTCAATCCAACGTCATAGTTTATGAAATTATGATTACCATTTCTTTTGTTCTCATCATGAGTTTCAAGTAATACCTTTTCACAATTAAGAAACATTTTTTTATAGCAACTTTGTCAAACCTTCCATGTCTGCTTTTAGACCATTCTTCAAATCTTCCATGTTGCCTTTCATTTTTGCTTCTATACCATCTATCTTAGCTTCCATCCCATCCTTCAAACTTTCCATGTATGATTTTAAACCATTCTTCAAATCATCCATCTTAGCTTCCATTTCATTTTTGGTTACTCTTTGCAAGAGTGAAATATGTTGCACTTGGTCGCGTAATTTTGATATATCATGTTGCATTTCTTCCTCTTCTTCATGTGTCATAGAAGAACTTTCTGGTTGCTTACTAGGTGTACCCATTTTTTTGTTTCAAGGCATTTTGAAATCAAACAATGATATCTTTAGCCCTTTGAATCACTTCAAACTGATTTTTCAAACAAAATTTATGCAAAATTAAAAAAATACATACTTTTTTCTTGCTTTTTAGGAGCTTGATATTGTAGCTGTTGTATCTTTGTAATTGTAAATCTCCAAGATTTGAAATTCTGCCCTGTAGTAGCCCTCTGAGTCTTCTTTCCAACCCAACACGTTAGACCAAGTTTGGATTATTCAAGGAGTTATGTCCAATATTCCACGATGACCTGATTATAGACTAGTTTAGTATAAAAAACTTGTACGAAGTTCCACATGTCAATGTTTCGACCTTCAACCCTAAAAATGATGCCCAAAAAACTACAATGCATATCTTTCTGTCACTTTTTACGAAAATAAAATCCGATGCTCAGAGAGAGTTATGATGATTTTCCCTAGGTCACCTGTTTGAGAAGGAATTCTAGAGCCTGTAAAAACCCTAATTTCCTCGGATCATATCTTTGAAAATATAGCGAGACAAGATCTGAAATTCGTACATAAAGTTCACCAATATTTTGGCTTCATGTGGTTTCAATTTCAGCTTCTAAATCTTCGTAGAAAAAAACATTATAGTGAAAATTTCACGGTGACCTGTTTGAAGTAGTGAAACCCTAAAATCCAAAGCTTTGATACCAAATGTTATGCAAACAACTCACAAATAGATAGATCAACAACTTAAAAGTTATCCTCTTGAGGGGGAAACCTCCTTTACATTACATAAATGAACAATTCTTGGATGATTCAAATGAAAAAACCTCTTTTCTATATATAAGATTCTAAAGGGTCACAATATAATCAAAGCCTACATAACACTAATAATGCAAGGGCACAACAATAACAATAGTTGGATTCTATGGGGTACAATAATAACAATATGGAGACTACATGGACACAACAATAACAATAAGGGGCTACACTAGTATTATAGGGACTTAACATGCATTTACAATGGGATCAAGATATGAATGACTCTACAGGGTTACTGGAAGACCACTTCTAGCATTGGTCCATGATACTAATCATCTAAGTGAACTATGGCACCAAATATTGTCCCATCTACATTATGATGCTCTTCCAAAATTAGAGAAATTGGTCTTATGGATTCCCAAGGTTCAAGCCCATCATGATGGAGTATGTCCAGGTTGTGCTAGTGGAAAGAAGACAAGGGGACCATTCCCCTCTAGTGAGAATAAAACAAATGGCATCCTCCATATCATTCATTCAATATAAGTGGTCCGATGCCCGTGCATTCCATTGGTGGCCATCTCTACTATATCACCTTCATTGATGACTTCTCAAGAAAGACATGGATATATTATTTGAAGCATAAGGATGAAGCCTTCTAAATGTTCAAGGAGTTCAAATCTTTGATAAAAAATCAAATAGGGAAGAAAATCAAAATATTCAGGTTCGAAAATGGTGGAGAGTAACATCAAAGGAGTTCTTTGATTTTTGCAAGAAGGAATGTATCAAGAAAGAGAAAATTGTGCCCTATACTCCCGAACAAATGGAGTGGCTAAAATAAAGAACATGTCCATTATAGAAGCTGCCCATGCCATGCTCCATGATCAAAAGTTGTCGAAGTTCCTTTGGGGAGAAGCAACAAATGCTGTTGTATATGTTCAAAATAGGGCACCTCATTAAACATTGGACAAAAAGACCCCCGAAGAAGTATTCACATGTGTCAAGCCCAATGTTGGTTATCTTTGTATCTTTTCTTGCTTCGTATACTTTCATGTGCCGAAGGAAAAAAGGAACAAGTTGGAAGCCTCAGGAAGAAAATGTACGTTTGTTGGATATTGTGAAAATTCTAAAGCATTTAAAATATTTATTCCTAGTCAAAGGAATGTTGAAATTAGTAGGGATGTTACATTCGATGAAGATTCTGCCCTTGGAAAAGCAAGTGACCTTCCTCTGCCTCCTCCTCTTGAGACAATGATGACGTGGATATTTTAGATAGTCCTTCCATGCCCGAATCTGAGATAAGTATTGTTGATGATCCCATGGAGCCCATTGATCCCCTAGATCCTCCTCCATGTGATCCTCCTACCAGGAAGAGGCCACTTTGGGTTCATGATACTTTATAGGATGACGAGAGACATGTTCCTGTTTGAAGATCATTTAGAGAAAGGAAGAAGGCATGCAAGTACGAGGGATATATTGCAACCGTGAGCACCATGATTCAAGCTGAACCTCCCACATTCAAAGAAGCTGTAAAAGAACAAGTTTGGAAAGAATCTAGGGCCGAAGAATATGAATCTATTATGAAGAACGACAGATGGAATATTGTGCTGAGACCGAAAGGGAACTATGTTGTGACTTCAAAGTGGCTATTCAAGATCAAGCATGGAGGTCATGGTAGCATTGAGAAATACAAGGCAAGGTTCGTGGCTCGGGATTCTCCCAGAAAGAGGGAGAAGATTATGATGATATATTTGCACCTGTGGCTCGATATACAACCATTCGTTCAATAGTTCCCCTTGCCGCAAGTCAAGGATGGACCCTTCATCAGATGGACGTGAAGACTACATTCCTCCATGGCATGTTACAAGAAGAAGTGTACGTTGAGAAACCATAAGGATTTGAAGTAGAGGATCGAAAGACACATGTTTGCAGGTTGAAGAAGGAATTGTATGGTTTGAAGCAAGTCCCTAGAGCATGGTATGTCCGAATAGATAATTATTTGGTGAAGCTGGGATTCACAAGAAGCAATGTCTATCACAACCTCTACTTCAAGGTAGTCCAAGGTATGTCGTTGATTTTGGTTTTATATGTTGACGATCTATTCTTGTCAGGTAGTGAACCCTTGATGATCTAGTGTAAGAGGGAGATAGTATAAATTTGAGATGAAGGACCTTGGAATCATGCACTACTTTCTAGGCCTTGAGGTGTGGCAAAGGCTTGGCGAGATTTTCCTTTCATAAGGAAAATATAGTGTGAAGTTGTTGGATAAAATTTGGAATGACAGAATGTAATTCACTACCCACACAGATGGAAATGAACTTCAAGAATTTTTGTGGAGAAGCTGCAGGACCCAATTTGGTGAATCCATTCGAGTACAGACAGTTGATTGGGGATTTCATGTTCCTAGTGAACACTCGTCTGGGCATATGCTATGCAGTGAATACGTTAATTCAAGTCATGACTGAGCCTGTCCATGCACATTGGATCAATGCGAAACACATTTTGAGATATTTGCATGGGACGATCACATTTGGTCTGAGATATTCTGCTAAAGATGTTTGACTTCATGGATACATTGACGCTGACTTGGTAGGAAGAATTGTCGATAAGAAGAGTACGTTTGGATGTTGTTTTAACCTTGGATCTTCCATGATATCTTGGATGAGAAAGAAGTAGATGTTTGTAGCATTGATTATCGCCGAAGCAGAGTATATTTCCTCTAACATGGCTAGTTGCGAAGCAGTTTGGTTGAGGAATCTCTTTGGAGAGCTATTTGAGCAGGTCCTAGATACTAAAATGTTATATTGCGACAACAAGAGTGGGATTCGTTTGGTAGAGAATCTTGTATTTCATGAAAAATCCAAGCATATAGAGATCCGATATCACTTCATTCGAGGCATGGTGCAGAGAGGAGCCATTAGATTCCATCACATATAAAAAAAAGAGAAAATTGCATACATTCTCACCAAGGTTTTGCTGAAAGGGAAGTTCTTGGTCTTCAAAGAGAAACTTGGATTGATGGATGTGACCCCTCTTGATAAGGGGCATCATTGATCAAGGACATTGAGCCAACTCTTCCTCCCTGTTTTATCTCCTCAGACTGATCCGGATTTAAACAGGAACGCAACAAAATACAGAGATAACCATATACCCAAAGATGCAGCGGAAATAATACTTCATTTCATTAATGGAAAATACGAAAATATGCTTACAATCAGAAATGGAAATAAACTAGCTAGGGCGATGGTAGCTTATCTCTGAGAAGAGATGTGATGGCTACATGCCTCTGAACTGTGTTACAATGAGGCTCGAGGCCTATTTATTGTTGAGAAACAATGAAAAACCCTTAACATTCCAAAACCTAACCCTAGGAGATGAAACGCCAAACTGTGGGCCCCGTTTGGGGGTAAGTTGGTACATCATTCCCGGGGTCGTAACTTTGGCATACGATCTCCGTTTGATGCGTATGATAGATCATTAGAAAGATCTATCCGAGAGCTACCATTGTTGGAACGGGCAACATGGTTCCATTGCATGGATCCATGTTGCCCTTGGATTCCCCAAAAAACATCGTTTAGGGCCTGAAAACGGCTCCGAAAGTTCAGGAACCGAAAAACTGCTAAAAATAGTAAGTGGTGCTATAATTAAGGAAACTGAAAATGCTGAAAGAGACAATGATGGGGGTCCAGATGGACTTGGCAGGTGGCCACCAATATCCACCTGGATCAGTACCCTGATCACTCTTTAAGATTTTAGGGCAGGTGAACTGAGACAAGATATACTCAAAGATAAACTTCATGGCTATAGCTGAGCTATAGTCTTTTACAGGTTGTGCCTCCTCCCATTGGGTCAAGTATTCAGTCGTTGTAATAATGTATCTAGTTGATCTGAGTTGACTTAACTCCCAGATTCAACCAAGATCTTTTGCTTCCGTGATGTTGTTAGAATTGCATTTACAAGAGCATAAAGGAACATATATGCATGTTATAAAGAAGAAGGAACATGACAAGAATCAACAACATAAAACAAAAAACATTGATAATGAAGTTTGTCCAGGAGGGACTACATCTTTGGGCCCCAGTGTTAAGATGGTGTAGGCCATTGCATTAAGTGTTGGGAAGAGTGATGATGTACATGCATGTGTTTTCTATATCATACAAGGAATATGCCCTCATGTAGGAGTGGTTCCAAGATATGTTCCACTGTAGGAATTCTCATTCAAAAAGGGACTCCTATCAACATGACATAATTTCACTTATGTCAATAATGAGCACCCAGCCAACATGGCATCAAAGGGATCTCAATCAAACATACATGGTGACACACAAGTATCGTGTCAACATGGTGACAAGGGGATCTCAATCAAAACATGGCAATAAGTACATCTCACATCAGGGACAAAATAAGATCCCACATCAAAAATAAAAAAAGGATCTATACAACACAATGCATCTCAATCAAAGAGACAAATAAGTACATGATCACACTGCATATACCTCACATCAAGGAGTTATCTAAAGAAGTGGATGACAAACTGTTGGATCTGGCTACACCCTCAAACTCGCGGTGTCAAATACCATGGAAATGACTACCCACACAATGAATGTTGAAACCTACACTCCACTTTGAAAAGTGGCCGAAATATGGAATGATAAAATGGAAAATATGATTACACCATCAGATTCATGGCATCAAATAGTGTAAAATTGACTGTAAATTTTTTTAATTTTGACAAAGTGAAAATCTGGGGCTACATGAATCTTTTAGATTCCCCCTAGATTCCTTAAATATTCCCTCCTTTGGGTCATTTTAAGATCTACTGCTTAGATTAAAATTTTGTCTATGCCATCAGGTTCATGTCACTGAGAGGTGTAGGATCGACATAAATTTTCTCCAATTTGGACACTAGAAAAATTTTGTCGTCCTGAAAGTTGGGCTCAATCATGGTTCCACCTGCCTCTACTCCATGCTCATGGTTCCACTTGCAATTCATTAAAAGGATTTTCTCGAAAAGTGTGCCATCATTCTACCTCCTAGATCTATGTCTTCTTGTGATTCCACCATTGGTCCACTCCCATTCATCCCCATTCTCCCTCCCCTGTCGCACTGAAAATAATATTTTTATATGCGTCTTATGGTAGAATTCTATAGGCTGGCCGTTGGTGCCATGGTAAGATTCAACAACCAAAACCATGGGGTCGGGGGCTCAAATACCACCCATGCCAAAATGGGCATGCAATTATTTTTGTTATAGCTATTGTATAAATGGGTGATTGGTTTTTTTGACGCATTTTATTAATTTTAAAGAACAGTAACATTTTGGGCGTGTTGTGTTGTATTAATGTGTGGGTTGTGTTATGGTGTGGTGCCACATGGGGTCTCATAGTGGGGGCTAGCCCACGTGGGTCAGACAGGTTCAATCCCCGCTGAATCCATATTAAATGTGATGGTGTATTAACATATCGTATGTTGTTTGGTTATACATTGGCTAAGTGTCAGGTTCGCCGGGGGTGGCCCACACCCCGTTAATACAATGGTGTATGGTTGTTGGGGGTTGGCGGGAGTCATGGCCTATCGGCCCGTATTTTAATTCAAAATTTGTTGTTTTAATATATATTTTGTTTGGATCTGATGGAGGGTGGGCATGGTTCATGTTCTGCCACCTTTTTTTAATATATAATATATATATATATATAAATATATAATAACAAAATGTTATTTTTCGATTTTGTGTAATATAAGGGATATTAGACAAATTAAAAAGGCAACAATTTTGCCCACTCTTGGGAGCCAGATTCCATGTCTGGGGCTCAGTCAATTTGTAGGACACTTAAACCTTGCCCACTACCCAACTTTGACTGCAACTTTGACAGGATCTATCTCCTCCGTACGAGCTCAGATTTGAGTGTCGTTTGCACCATTGGAATCAGGGCGATGAGCACTTTGATCTGGTGCTAGTTTGGAAGCATTTTGACAACTTTGAATTTTGACCCTTTCTGAGTCCTCTAGGACTTCTAAATGTGTCTGGAGCTACCTAGATCAATCCTCCCCATTGAGGAGCTTTTGGTCCTCCAAAAGCATGAAAATAATTTGCCACTTCTTTGAACCTTATCTGCACTTACAAGTATCTGATATGTCACCTGTCCTTCTCCTTCACCTTTGTCCTTCGGAGCCATAAGCAATGAGCCGACACCTGCAACCTCTGCAAACTTGTAGTGCATTGTTTTGCAAATTACATGCTTGACTTACATGACCAACTAATGACCCAAGCATCCCATACTTGCCATGATTTTATAACACATACTCGGTGGTCAACTTTACATCAAAATGGAAACAATACCCCAGCTATGAAAACAAGGCCAAAATATCATTGTTGCTTCAACAAGTGATGGAAAACACATCATCACTACATCACATGATTTACAAAAATAAGGTTAAACACTATTTTTTCTTTGACAAGTGATGGAAACACAACATCACTTTCACAGTTTAAAATGCAACACAAGATAAGACCATACATCATTGTTTCTTAACAGGTGATGGAAAACACATCATCACTTTTACATTTTAAAATGCAACAAATGATTTACAAAAGCATGACCATGGCAAGCTAACGTATCTATAAACCATTTTTCACTTATCAATGTAAATGGGTCACCACCCTGTGGTGGTTTTTCTTGTTGAATGTCTTTCTCAACTGGTTCATGCACCGATGCTTTGTCTTTAAGTCATCGCTCTATATGGAGCCTCCAACACGTGGCTCTTTGATGGTCACTTCTATTGCAAGGACTGCAATGGGTCTTGTTCCTCTGTTAGGGACCAACCCTGACCCCTTTATTTATGTAATAGGGTCGAGTCATAGTTATAGTTAGTTAAAGAGTCAATAAAGCTCGTATTAATAATTGTAAGTGGTTGAACTGCATCTAAGAAAGGGACCACAGTTAGTTGCAAACAAGCCATGGTATTAGATAGATGGTACTAAGAGAACCATGGTATTGACCCATGGTATTGTATGTATGAATCCCATATAAAGAACAAAGAGTCCTCATTGAGGAATGTCGTGTCTTATTTTGTAATTGAGCTCTGCTCTGCTGGAGGTTGCCCCCTCGAAGAGGTAAGTGAACATTGCTTTCATCTCTAAATAACATAATACTTGTTGTTTTGTCATTTTGTTCTGTGTTCTGGGTTGTATTTCTTTGCATAATTGCTATTCTGGAATCTTCTTGCAGGTCAAGAGAATAACAAGTGGTATTAGAGCACTTTCCGGGCTAGTGGTATCTCCATTTTTGGCAGAATTTTTCTTAGGCTAAAGACATGTTGCAGCATCTTTAAACCATGGGATCTGTTGTTGAGCGCATAAACCTGCAGATTTGGGGAGGCATGCACGCAGGAAATACAAGAGGTGGTCATGATTGTTGAACTCCCTTGTAACCCTTGTGGGAACCCCTTTGAGTAGTAGCACATTAGACACAACCACACATGGACTACCTTCCACGTACCCTCTGGGTATATCGGAAGCCCACTAGGCTCACCTGAAACCTCACCTTAGATAAATTGTTGGTCATGTTGTTGCTACAATACACTGAGAACAACACTTAGGAAGATTACTCGCATGTACGATAAGGTAGTCGAGTAGTACGGGTAAGGGTACGGTTGATCCTCCTTTGTCAGTGCCCTGAAAGATTGGGCCGAGTACTATTGTTGGACCCTTATGTATACTACGATATGTTGCACCTAAGACTCCTTTGAGACCATAGTTCCCTTGACTCTCTGAAGATTACCCATTATCTTATTTGCCAGATCATATCTGGTAGTTGGTGTTTTGTTGCCGCAGCAACAATTAGATCCACCAGTTGCAATTCTACCACCACATTACCATTCAGATCTAGCAGTTGGGGTTCTATCACCACTGGAGTCCAACTCACATTCAGAAGTTGGGGATTTCACAAGCAGATCTGACCATTTATACAGTGAGGCTTGTGGCTCTTATAGCCTAGGGCGATTCTCGCAGGACATTGGGTAGGATCAAGTTTTCTGGAATTGGCCACTATAGTATTGATAAGTGGGGAGTAAAACTCCATTCATAGTAAAAAAATAAAAAAAAGTTTGAGGCCTTCCTGGGATGCTAATCAGATACTTAGCCCATAAGAATCAAGATGATGAGCTAATCGCAGTGGTACCATTCACCTGTCAGCATCAATTTTCAAGTTGTCCCAATATTTTTCAAAGTGACGACAAGTGACCAAGATCTGTGTATGGTAGAAACCAAAGCTCAATCCATGTCCAACGAGAAGATTGAGATCCTTGAAAAACAGTTGGCTTCTTTCAGGGACATAGCGGACCACATGCAAAAATTCATGGAAACTTTCAAAGAGAGCATATCAGGGTGGCACCTGAAGACACATGGTTTTAATGAAGACCTTGAAGGAGAATCTTGCAATCATATTCACTTCCATGGAAATCACCAACATTCCCACCCTCAGCCACCCAAGCTGGACATGTATGAAATTGATGGCTCTAATCTGACAATATGGGTAGAAAAAATGGAACAATATTTCCTTCTGAATGATATCCGAGATGATCCAAATAAAATACATGTGGGAACCCTTTACTTGGACCAAGAGAGATGACAATGGTGGTAGTGGCATCAGAAATTCTATCCCGGGAAAATAACTTGGCAGGTGTTCTCAAAATCTCTTTGTGGCTGCTTTGATAGAGACTCTAATTTTTTGGGTCATATTACTAAGCTTTGATAGAAATGCGCAGTAAAAGAATACATTTCAGCCTTTGAGACGTTGGCCATCTACACAAAAGGTCTGGGAGATGAATTCTACTTGGAATTTTTTATAAGTCGTCTCAAACAAGCCATCCAAGCACATGTCCAGATGCACCACCCACCTACATGGATAGAAGCTTGCAACAAAGCTATCGAAGTGGAACGTGCTTTAGCTACCCACTCTCCTTGTCCAAATTTCATAGCCAAGGGATGCCCCACCCAACTTAGGTCCCTCCCCAAACACTGAAGGTTCAAAATGTGTCTCCAGCAGAAATGGCTGAAAGACGAAAACAAGGATTGTGCTACCGCTGCAATGACAAATACTCTCCCAGGCATAAATGCAAGGAACATAAATTCTTTCAAATTGATGTTACGAATCACATCTCATCGGAGGAAGCCCCACCCCTTGAGGGACCAGAGGATGAAGTTGAGGAAACACAACAGGACAATGAACTCCTAGTTATGCCAGAGGAACTAGTTATCTCGCTACATGCTTTGGTGGGCATTTTTGCACCCCAAACTCTCAAAATCAAAGGCTTCATTAAACGTCTCCTTGTAGTAGTATTGAATGATAGTGGAAGCACTCATAAATTTATCCATCAGCAAGTCGCCAAAGTTTTTCATTGTTTTGTCAGGGCAGCCTCTAATTTCTAGGTCCAGATTGTTGATGGGGGGACAATGAAATGTGAAGGCCACTACGAAAATATCAAACTTCAGATGGGAGACTACCACCTCAAGACCCACATGTTTGTGATTAACATGGGTGGTTGTGACATTGTCTTGGGGGCTAAATGGCTTCGCACACTAGGCCCAATCACCATGGATTTCTAGGAGTTATATATGAGATTTAAGCAGAATGACCATAGCATACTCTTCGTGGACTCCAAGCAGGTGCTCCTTCTATCATTAGCTCGCATAGCATGGAAAAGTTGTTGAAAAAGGGCCATCATGGATTTATCACCCAGTTTAATGCCATCCAGGCCATTGAACCCAATACTCTTCATATTCATCCTTACATCCAACAGGTCTTGAATTGACACCAGCATATATTTGACAAACCTAAAGAGCTTCTACCATCTAGAGGGGAACATGATCATAGCATCACTTTGGTCCCAGGGGCACAACTGTCGAATGTGTAGGCATATCGATATCCTTTCACCCAAAATAATGAAATTGAAAAAATCATCAAGGAATTTCTTGAAGCCATGTCATTCATCGTAGCATTAGTCCCTATTCATCACCAGTGGTCATGGTTCTCAAGAAATATGGGGAATGGCGCATGTGTCCAGACTTCAGGCCCCTCAACATGTTCACAGTCAAAGACAAATTCCCTATCCTGGTTGTTGATGATTTTTTTGGATGAAGTATATGGTGCTAAATTCTTTACTAAGCTAGATCTTCGCTCAGGCTATCAACAAATATGCATGAAAGAGGTAGACATTCCCAAGACTGATTTCCAAACTCATGAAGGCCATTATGAATTCTTTGTCATGCCATTTTCTCTTTGTAATTCCCCATCTAGTTTCCAAATCCTCATAAGTCACCCGCTGAAACCATATCTCCAAACATTTGTGCTCGTTTTCTTTGATAACATTCTCATCTACAACCTCACCTGGGAAAAAACATCTTCAGCATGTAGACCTGCTCTTGCAACTACTTTGCAATCATAAATTATTTGCCATGTTTTCCATGTGCTCATTTGGCATGGAAGAAGTTGAGTATTTGGGCCACATTGTGGGTCATGAAGGTGTTCGGGTGGATCCTAAAAAGATACAAGCAATGCAAGATTTTCCCCAACCAAAAATCTTGAAGAGTTTGAGGGGATTCTTGGGTCTCACTGGCTACTATCACAAATTTGTACGTGATTATGGTCACATTGCTAGACCCCTCACTAACCTTCTCAAGAAAAAACCATTCTTCTGGACTGATATAGCAAAACAAGCATTTATGGCTCTCAAACGGAGCATGTTTTCCACTCCCGTATTGGCACTACCTGACTTCACCAAATATTTTATGATTGAATGTGATGCTTCAGGTACTGTTATTGGTGTTGTATTAATGCAGGAAAGTCAACCCTTGGTATTCACCAACCAACAACTGAGTGGGAAACATCTGGGACAATACTCCTATGAGAAGGAGATGATGACCATCTTACATGCAATAGATACCTAGCAACCATACTTATTGGGGCGGCATTTCCAAATCTGCACAGATCATCAAAGCCTCAAATATTTTTTGGAGCAATGTATATCCTCGCCCCAGCAAAATAAATGGTTGGCCAAAATGCTAGGATATGATTATGAGATAATTTACAAGAAAGGGCGTGAAAATGTAGTAGCAGATGCTTTATCACACCAATTTGAGGATGAAATAACCCTACTATCAATCTCTCTTCTCATACCAGATTGGATTAAACAAGCATGTAAGGAATGGTTTTCACATCCCTCTGTCTCCCAACTCATTAATAACTTGAGAGTAGATCCTAATGTTGGCATTATGATGCATGTGTTGTACTTGATGGCAACCCTCTGATAGAAGATCATCTCACTTGTATACATTCAGAAGATATATCAGATGTGATAGAGTGCATGGGTTACCAGACAGCAATAAGGGATCAAATGACAGTTCACATGTAAGCTTTTCCATCAAGTCCAAAGGGGGATATTGTTGGAATTATGGCTAAAGTGTTGTCCTTGATGGCAACCCATACAGGTAATGGATCACTGTACAACAGGTCAGTAGCAAAGATTAATGATCAGCTCTCAAATATTGAAGAAAATAAGGGGTACGCAGGTACACCTTACAGAAAGTGCGTACCCGCAAGTACACCGTGAAGGGACCACATCCTAATACACAGATAAGCCGTCCAGAAGATGTGTACCCCCAGTGCACACATTTCAAGGAAAAGAAAAGCACACGTGGGGTTTCTTATGTTTTACACTTGGTTTTTAGCCGACGGTTTTGTGTTATTATGGTGTCGGCCCGTGGTATTAATCCATGATTTAAGGAAGAGTTTTACTATATAATGCAAAGGAGATCATTTGGCTTAAGTATGTTTTTGGTTGAATATCTTATGAGGGCAAGATCTGGTCTAGATCTAAATAAGGCGAATCTACTGATGGACTAAGATCTCTTCGGCGCATGTTGAGATCTATAGATCTGACTGTCTGGGTTCTTTCTGAAGTCTTGAAATCATCTATGCCCGAAGGTACGCAGGTACAGTGAGAGAAAAGTGCGTACATACGCAGGAACGAAGCATTTCAGGTGCACCCATACGCAGGCACAGAAGGGTTTTAGGTGCACCGTTACGCAGGTACAGAAAGGTTGCAGGTGTGCCCGTACGCAGGCACAGAAGGGTTTCAGGTGTGGAGGACCGTAGGCAGTGCAATGGACTCAGAGCGAGGTACGCAGGCTAGCAGTTGAGCAGGATGCGTATGTAAGCAGGCGATCAGTTGAGCAGAATGCGTATTGTAAGCAGGCAAGCAGTTGAGCAGGGTGCGTACTGTAAGCAGGAAAGCAGATGAGCAGGGTGCTTACGTAAGCAGGCAAGCAGTTGAGCAGGGTGCTTACTTCTCTTAAAATATTTGTTTATCATTGCTGTGTTCTGAGTGTTAAAGTGATGTCTGGTTTCTGGTATTATGATCTTATAACAGCCGTCTGAGAAGTGATTGATTATATATTTATGTGATATGATGAACTAGATCTGGTTGATGACTCTCATTGTATATGTATTGATCTAGTGATTGGGTGATTCAGAAGGTTGTTTGATTATGAGCTTCAATATGGTTATTGGGTCCAGTATGAAAATTGGATGAAATGTGGCCCTTTTAGATTATGTGTTGTGCTTCAGTGTATCCAGTATGAAAATTGATGAAATGTGGTACCTGGAGGAGAGAAGATTGTAGGTCAGAACCTACGTACTAGTATCTAAGCTAGTACAAGAGCTAAAGGGAAAACTTTGGAGCATTGTAGCAGGTAGTAGCCTGCGTACTAGTAAATGGATCGGCTAGTACAAGAGCGAAAGGGGGTTGTAGGTCCCGTACTGGTATAAGGCTGCACCAGTGCAAAATATTGTAAAAGGACTTTCTTATTAAGAAGAAGATTGAGATGACTTTCAGTAGGTGGTTTTCTCCCGCATTGGGTTTCCACCGTATATCATGGTGTTCATGTGTGTGCCTTATGTGTGATGATCTATTCTATGTTACTACATCTGTTAACTGATAATATGGTTGATAATGTTCTAATGCACTCATTAAAGATCAATTAACTTAATCATAAGAAGTTGTGGAAGTAGCATATATGAATCTGGTTATGGAAATGAAAAGTTTTATTAATGTGATAATACTGATTCACCCCCCCCCTCTCAGTATTATTTCCAACACCTAATTCCTCAGATGGCTACTCTTGGAAGGATGAGATTGTTCACTACAAGGATAGATTAGTTATATCGCTGACATCCGCCCTCAAAACGTGCATTTTGGCATAGTTTCACTCATCTCTCACTGCCATCCATGCATGCTTTTAGAAGACTTATGCTCGCATTTGTCATTCTTTCTTTTGGACAGGCATGAAAACTAACATTCTTAGTTTTGTAGCTAAATGTGATGCATGTCAACACCACAAAGGAGAAACAGTCAAGTCAACAAGCACCTTACAACCATTTCCCATCCCTGCCTTAATATGGATGAATGTTTCTATTGATTTCATTATTGGTCTTCTGAAGTCAGGCAACAAGTCAGTCATCATGGTGGTTGTGGACATAATTTCTAAATATGCTCATTTTTGTGCTCTACCCCACCCATTTACCCCAACTTTGGTGGCTCTCACTTTCCTGGACCAGATATTCAAACTTCATGGCATGCCCACTTCCATTTTGTCTAATCATGACCCTACTTTCAATAATGACTTTTGGAAAGAACTTTTCAAGCTACAAGGCACCCAAATCTAACTAAGTACTTCTAATCATCCCCAAACTGATGGTCAAACTGAAGCAGTCAAAAAATGTTAGGAGACATACCTAAGGTGCTTCACTTCAGAAAAGAAATATCAATGGGTACAGTGGCTACCTCTAGCTGAATGGTGGTATAATACTAACTATCATGCAGCCACCAAGATGACTCCATATGAAGTAGTGTGTGGTCAACTCCCACCTTCACCTACTTCTTATATCCCTAGATGCTCTAAGGTGCAAGCAGTGGATCAAATCCTATAGAAACATGCAACCATGCTAGCCTATATAAAATATAATCTCCATCAATCTTAGAATCGCATGAAGCAACAGGTAGACCAACATCATTCAGAGCTCACATTTCAATAAGGGGATAAGGTATTCTTGAGGCTGCAACCATAGAAGAAAACATCACTCAAAGACAAGGGATGTCAAAAATTAACTCCAAAATTCTACGGACCTTATCAAATACTTAAGCGCATTGGAGCAATAGCCTACAAGCTAGCCTTGCCACCAACTTCAGAAATACATCCTATCTTCCATGTATGATGCCTCAAGAAAGTGGTGGGGAACAATTGTAGAATTCAAACCAGTCTACCTAAATTGGATGAAGAAGGTTCACTCTAGATCCAACCTAAACAGGTCCTCAATATGCGAGAATGACATCTGCACGACCACACGATCAAGGAAGTCCTCATCATGTGGAAAGACACCTCTCTAGAAGATGCGACCTAAGAACCAACCATTATTCTTCAGCAGTTTCCATAGCTTCAGCCTTGAGGACAAGGCTACTTTTTATGGGGGAGGGCATGTTAGGGTCCAAACCTCACCCCTTTATTTATGTAATAGGGTCAAGTCATAGTTATAGTTAGTTAAAGAGTCAATAAAGACCGTATTAATAATTGTAAGTGGTTGAGGCGCTTTAAGAAAGGGACCACAGTTAGTTGCAAATGAGCCGTGGCATTAGATAGATGGTATTGCGAGAACCATGGCACTGACCCATGGTATTGTATGTATGCCTATATGATGGATATAGACTCCCCATTGAGTAATTTTGTGTATTATTTTGTAATTTAACTCTACTCTAATGCAGGTTGCCCCCTCAAAGAGGCAAGTGAACATTGCTTTCATCTTTGAATAATAAAATACTTGTTATTTTTCTCATTTTGTTCTATGTTTTGGGTTGTATTTCTTTGCATAATTGGTATTTTGGAATCTGCTCGCAGGTCAAGAGAATAACATCCTCTAGATCTGCTTTACCTTCTTCTTGGCCTGCTGTTGAGAAGGTCTTTCACGCCTCATCATTTTTCGCGCTGCCATTCTCTTCCAACACTCAACAAATGTATGGTTATGTAATCCACAAAAAGTACATGTTTTTTGATGTCATGTTTTACGTTCATCATTAACAACATGATATTAATCGAAATGAACATTTGAATATCAAGTTTGGTTATACCTTTCCTTGTTGTCTCTAGTGTCATTATGGCGATGAGAGCTTGCCTTAGCTCTTTCCCTATAATAGACACTGCCATGGGATGATGATGATGTGTTCTGATCATTCTCTTCCTTTGACAATTTCAACGATGTCTTGAATGCATCTGACACCTTCGGGCATTCTCCTTTGGTGTATCCCAAGCTTGCAAGTCAAGGTCTCTACACAACCTCCAAGGGTTGAGTTATGCCTTGGTTATTAGCACTAAGTTATTTTTCCTCCTTGTACCTCACCCTAGTAAGGAGCCTCATGTTTGTCTCTATCATTGGGATCTCCAAATCTCCAATAGAAATCATAGTATGTGAAGATAGAATTGAAAGGAAATCAAAATCTTTTACCTCCACTGTCGAGTTGGAAAGAATTGATGAGGGCTTCTCATCATCTGTTGTTGGTGCTTCACTGGCTATCTTGGTGCATTCCCCAAATTCCTTCCCGACATACCCAAGTCCTGCCTGACAAGGTAATTCCTATACTTTGATGGAGTTGACAATGCCTTGGACTTTCTTTCCCAAGCCTTTCACTTCATACCCCATTTTCTTCAACATTTTGGAGCCAATTCTCGTGGTATGATTTTCAAAAATAGTAAAATCCTCATTAGGACACATACATGAATTCAGAGAATTACTTTTTACCTCACATGGGTCACGCTGTAGCTTTTTCAAGGCCTCGTCCTTAGCTTACAGTTGTTGTAGAAAAATTTGTTTCTCCTCTTTCTCTTTTTGTAGAACCATCTTCAATTCAGAATTATCTGCTTGAAGACTCTAGTTGTTGTGCTTTATTCCTTCTAGGGGCTCTTCCATGGCTCGCAACTGAAGCTGCAACCACTGCTTTTCCTCTGCCTCTCTTTGTAGAGCTTCATAAATTATTTCCACCTTTTGGGAAACTCTGAGCATGGTCTTGTACATCACTTTGTCATCCTCCATTGTTGCATGTTCCATTGTTCACGCTCACAATTCACATCCATGCAAAGATCACTCTGATACGAAACTTGATCTGAGTTGACTCAACACTTGGATTTAAACAAGATCTTTTGCTTTTGTGATGTTGTTAGAATTACATTTAAAACATCATAAAGGAAAATATATGCATGTTGGGCATGGAATCCCCCCAAGGCATGTTTTGGGGCTCAAAGCCCAAGTTTTTACCAAGTCCATTGTAAAGACTCCGCAATTTTTGGGCGTAGAGCACGAAGTCATAATAGAGTCATAGGGTTGTTTTCCCTTGGTTTTGTAATGTAGTGTTGGTTTGAAAGATCTACCCATGGTCTGCAGACCATGGGATTGTATAAATAGAGTGAGGCTCTAAGTGTAGAAAAAACATCTATAGATAGGGAGAAGCATGATGAGTCTAAGGAATTGATTTAGTCGAAGTGTAAGTTGTGTCTTTGAGTCGTAGAGTAGGAGAAGGCTTTGCAGCTGTGTCTGCAGATGACTAGTAGTCCGCAGCTAAGTGCGCAGGGAGGGTTGAGTTTGTAACCATTGGGAGCATTAGTAAAGAGAATTTATATCATATTTCTGTGTATCTTGTCTTGTTTTATGCATTATTGGGTATGAATTTCAAGTTTATTGTTTATATGGCTAGCGCGATAAAGTTGTCGGTGTTCAAGGGAGTAGGAAATGAAGATTCAAACCAGTTTTCGTTCATGATAAAGGATATATGGGAAGTGCAGGGAGTCACAAATGACAATATAAAGAAAGAAATGTTGGTTAGCACTCTGCAAGATCACATGCTGACCTGGTAGATTAAGCATTCTAATGACAATCCGAATGCAGGGATCGCAGACATCCAATCTGCACTAAACAAGAAATTTAGCAGACCAGATTCGGAGGCGCAGTTGATCATTAGGTTCAAGGAGATCACAATGCCACAAGGTTAGACCCCTTGGGAGCTGGATCAGAGATTGAAGTGTAGAATTTGTGAAGCTAACATGACGTTGACAGATGGACAACACTGTAAATGGTTTGTATCATCATTAACGTTGCATCTAAGGAATGCATTGTCACAACAGAGGCTAACAACTCAAAGTGTTATGAAACCAGCTCAAGAAAAGATAGAAAAGATAGACCAATTCCTTAGAATTCAGCCTCTTCGAGGGGGAAACCTCCTTTACATTACATAAATGAACAATTCTTGGATCATACAAATGACAAAACCTCCTTTCTATATATAGGAGTCTAAGGAGTCAAAATATAACCCAGCCAACCTAACAATAATACTATAAAGCCACAAAAATAACAATAGAGGGATTCTATGGGGCACAGTAATAACAATATGGGGGCAATAGGGGCACAACAATATTAGTAAGAGGTACAACTACAATAGTAATGGGGTAATCACTAGTATTATAGGGACCCAACATGCCCCTCTCCTTCAAAAAAAGTGTTGTCCTCAACGCTAGAGTAGTTTTGGATACTTCTGTATAAAATTCTCATCCTCCCATGTGGAATCTTCAGCAGATAAGTTCTTCCACTTGATAAGATACTCCGAAATTGATCGATTTCGTAGTTGTCGAGTTCTTGTTTCTGTGAATGCTTCCGGTTCCAATATAATTTTTCCTTCCTCGTCAAGTTCTGGCAATATTGTTTGAACTGGAGCTTGTCACCTATAACCTTCTTTAAACATGAAACATGGAAAACTGGGTGCAATCGAGAAGCTGCAGGAAGCTCCAATTTTGTATGCCATAGTACCAATCTTTTGCAACACCTTGTACGGACCATAATACTTTGGTGATAATTTATTATCCTTCTTAGCTTGCTTGGGGGACATTTGCTTATATGGTTGTAGCGTTAAGAATACCCAATCACCTACATCAAAACTTCTTTCACTGCGATGTTGATTTGCCTGTTGTTTCATTCTATTCTGTGCCAACACGAGGTTATCCTTTAAGAGTTGGAGGACTTGTTGTGATGTTCGATGTGATGTTCCACTGCTTGAACCTTAGAATTTTCTCTTAAATATGATGTGATGGATGGTGGTTGATACCCATAAAGTGCCATAAATGGGGTCATTTTTGTTGCTGTATGGAAGGAAGTGTTATACCCCCATTCAGCCAGAGGCAACCATTTGACCCATTGTGTTTGTTTATCAGATACAAAGCAACGAAGATATCCTTCCAAACATTTGTTTACTATCTCAGTTTGCCCATCAGATTGAGGATGATAAGATGAGCTATGAGCTAACTGAGTACCAAGACAAGAAAATAATTCTGTCCAAAAATTTCCAGTGAAAATGGGATCTCTGTCACTTACAATAATCTTTGGATTTCCATGTAGCTTTTGAATTGTTTCCATAAATGCCGTGGAAACTGTACTGGCTTTAAATGGATGTGATAATGCACAAAAGTGTGCATACTTGGTAAGTCTGTCAACTACCACCATGATGACACTCTTCCCTCAGACTTGGGTAAACCTGTGATAAAATCCATTGAAACCTCCTCCCAACGTTGGCTTGGAATGGATAAAGGTTGTAATAGACCCGCTGTCTTAATTGTTTCAACTTTATTTTGTTGGCAAACCAAACATTCTGCCACAAACTTTTGAATATCTGATTTAAGGCCCTCCCAAAAAAATTCCTTCTTAACCCTGTGGTAAGTTTTTAAAAATCCCGAGTTCCCTCCAAAGGGAGAAGTGTGCAATTCCACAAGAATCTTTTGTTTTAGCTGGGAATTCTTACGGAGGTATAAGCGATCTTTGTACCATAACGAATCATTTTGCCAGCTAAATGTATCCGACATACTGGAATCTTGTTGTAACTTTCGAATAAGTGCCCACACTTCTTCGTCATTCTTCCATTCCTCGCTTGCTTCATTTATCCAATCTCGTTGGATAATAGAAATGGCGCACAACAATGCTTCGACATCCTCATCCTTTCCTGAGAGTGCATCTGCCACCACATTTTGCTTCCGTTTTTTGTAGATGATTTCAAAGTCATAACCCAACATCTTTGTGACCCACTTTTGTTTCTCTTTAGAGGATAATCTTTGTTCTAAAAAGCATTTAAGGCTATCATGATCCGTTTTTACCTTGAAGTGTCTTCCCATTAGGTAGGGTCGCCATTTCTTAAGTGCATGGAGTATTGCCAACATTTCTTTCTCATAAATAGCTTTTCTTAAAAACATTTCCTTGATCAGATGACTTTCAAAAGCAATGGGTCTTTCATCTTGCATTAGAACAACGCCAATTCCATTTCCTGAAGCATCACATTCCACAATAAAGGTTTTTGTGAAGTCCAGTGTAGCTAAGACCGGTGCTTGGCACATTGCCTCTTTAAGATGTTCAAAGGCCTTTGTTGCTTTCGGAGTCCATGAAAATGCATCTTTCTTCAATAATGTTGTTAGAGGTGATGCTATTCTTCCATAATTCTTAACAAACTTGCGATAATACCCTGTCAACCCGAGAAATCCTCGCAGATGCTTTATGGATGTGGGGATTTTCCATTCCTTAATGGCTTTAATTTTGCTAGGGTCTACCTTAACTCCTTCATGAGATACAATATGACCCAAATATTCCACCTCCTGGACTCCAAAGAAACATTTGGATCTTTTTGCATTAAATTGTTTCTCCTCCAATAGTTGTAGCACCCTGTCAACATGTTCAACATGATCCTTCGAAGACTTGCTGTAGATTAGTATATCATCAAAAAATACTAACACAAATTTTCTAAGGAATGGTTTGAAAATTGAATTCATCAAACTTTGAAATGTTGAAGGTGCATTGGCAAGGCCAAAAGGCATGACCAAAAATTCATAATGACCCTCATGAGTTCTAAATGCTATTTTCAGAATGTCTTCAATCTTCATT
>APFE031007626.1:142609-153890 GCA_000404065.3 Pinus taeda | reverse complement strand
TGTAATGTAAAGGAGGTTGCCCCCTCGAAGAGGCTGAATTCTAAGGCGTTGATCTATCTTTTCTATCTTTTCTTGATGGTTTGAGGAGTGGTAATTCCCGCCAATGCATTACACGATATGGTCGGATTCATTTGTTGTTCATCTAAGCTTTGTTCCTGGAGTATATCCTCTTCTTTTGACCTTTCTTGCTCCTTTTCTTCTTCCTCTTCACAATCTATGTAGAATAATTTCTTCTCAGCACACTTATGACCTTTAGTGTATTTACTATCACAACTGTAACAAAGCCCTTTTGCTATTTTTTCTTCCAATTGTTGTGGTGTCCACCTTATAGGTTGTGGAAGACTAGGGACAACACTTCCATCTTTATAGTTGTGAGTGGTATGCTTCTTGGTTGCCATAATTTTGCTTTCCATTTTTCTTGCTAAGCTGAATGCCTTCTCTAATGAATCAGGTTCCCAAAGGTGAACATCATGTTGGATATTATCCTTTAAAGTCCCTATGAACACATCAATCCTATGCTCCTCTAGAATAATTTTTACCCTTATGTTCAATTTTTGGAACTCCTCAATGTGCTCCATTATTGAACCCTTTTGTTTGAGACTTATCAATTGGCTAAAAAAAGTGTTGTGCTTTTTGTATCCTCATAATTTGCCATCAATTCTTCGGTAAAAATTGCCCAAGTGATAAATTGTTTACGAGAGCAAAGCCATTGATACCATACAAACTGATTTGGTTCCAAATATAAAGTTGCCATACGTACCTTTTGTGTGTGTTGCACATTATTGAGATCGAAAAATTGCTCCATCTATAATATCCATGTTGCGGGATCCTTGCCATCAAACTTCCTCATATCGATTTTTGGAATATGATGGGTCTTTGATCCCACATTAGAGTCTATGGAATCATGATTAACATTTCTTTTGTTCTCATCATGAGTTTCCTTTACTACCATTTCACCCTTAGTGACCATTTCTTGTAGCAACTTATTCATATTTGTCTTCAAATCGTCCATGTTTGTCTTCAAATCTGTCTTCCAATCATCCATCTTAGCTTCCACACCCTTTATCTTAGATTCGATGCCATTTAGCTTAGCTTCTGTTAGCTTTTGTGAGGCTGACATTTTTTGCACTTGGTCTTGTAATTTTGATATATCATGTAGCATTTCTTCCTAATCTTCATGAGTCATGCTAGAGCTTTCAGGTTCCTTACTACGCATTTTCATTTTCTTTCCTCAGGGCATCAGTTACTGATAATAATGCTCTACTAGCCCTTTTAATTCCTTCAAAATGAATTTTCAAACCAATCTTAAGCAAAAATTTAAAAGAATCTACACACCTTTTTTTCTTTGTAGGAGCTCAATATTTCCTTTGACGTATCTCTGTACTTTCAGAACATCTAGTTCTGAAATTGCGACTTGTGGTAGCCCTTTGTGTCCTCTTTTCAATGCCACCATTTTGACCCCAATTGGATTCTCCAATGAAGAGTTATGCCAAATCGCCTATAGTAACCTGATTATAGACCTTTCGAAAAGAGAAAACTTGTATGAAGAGCCACGTGTCACTATTTGGACCTTTGGCTCTGAAAAATATCCAGAAGAAATGAAAGTCCGTCCTCTTTCTCTACCTTTTCATGAAATTTCAATCCGATGCTCAGAGGGAAATTTATGACGATTTTCCCCAGGTCACTTGTTTTGAATGTAATTCAGCAGTCTGCAAAAAGACCAACTTCCTCAGATCATATCTCCACAAATATAGCGTGAAAAGCTCTGAAATTCAGACCCGAGCTGCAGCATGATGTCTTCTCAATTGGGTTTTTGTTTTTACTTCTGAAACGTCACAGAAAAAAATTATTGCGAAAATTCCATAATGACCTATTTGGTGCAGCAAAACCCTAGAATCCAAAGCTCTGATACCAAATGTTATGAAACTAGCTCAAGAAAATATAGAAAAGATAGATCAACGCCTTAGAATTCAGCCTCTTCAAGGGGGAAACCTCCTTTACATTACATAAATGAAAAATTCTTGGATCATACAAATGAAAAAACCTTGTTTCTATATATAGGAGTCTAAGGAGTCACAATATAACCCAGCCGACCAAACAATAATAATATAAAGCCACAAAAATAACAATAGAAGGATTCTATGGGGCATAGTAATAACAATATGGGGGCAATAGGGGCACACCAATATTAATAAGGGGTACAACTACGATAGTAATGGGGTAATCACTAGTATTATAGGGACCCAACACAGAGCGAGGCCTTGGAGACTGTGATGAGACTGCACAAGACCCCGATATAGGATCCCAACCTAGGAATTTAGCAGATCCACGCGTAGTTGAAAAACTTGTCCCTTGAGATGTAGAGTCTGAAACATGATAGGACAGTTTGCCTAGAGGTGCACGATGAAGTATGGTGTGTTAAATATAAAGGTTAGGGACATGACAAGGACCACTACCCAGTGTTCGCGAATTACCTTGTTTGAGGAGGACCAATGTCATTGAGACTAGAGGCATAAGCAAGACCTAGCGCGATGCCTACATTACGGTGTGCAATTTGTCAAATAGGGGGAAAGCATGCTACAGACAACCGCCATCTATTGCATAAGTACACATAGAATTCACAATAGTTGTTCTGTAATTTCTATAGGTCAATGGGACATGACGAGTGCACGTATAGAAGTTATGAGCTGATGATGGATAGGACTCCTACCTACAGAGTCCAGGCTGAAATGCGGCCCCTTGACTAGAACACAGTGATGGCACGAACCAGATTTTAGGGGTGTAGACAAGGCCAAGGTGGAGGAGGACCTGGAAGAGGTCACGGACAGCTGATATGTTACAATTGCAGAGGGTCGGGACATTATGCCCATGATTGTATGCATCTGACACGTCCATCATTCTTGTATTGTACATTGTTTGATCATGAGACTGAGGATTTTCCCACAGTGATAGCAAGGTTGCACAACAAGGGAGTGCTCCAACCTCCCCCGACTCAAAACCTGCAAATGATGAGGTTTGAGCTGCGTGAGGAAGATCCTAATGTCAATATTGTGCTCTGAAGTGGAATTACAATAGGGGATGGCAAAGGAAAGTAGCCTAAAGAGAGTACTTGGGTTTGCAAGGCTTTGACAAAAGAACCAGAGTTTGATTTTGGAGCACACTAAGGAAACCTTCATGGAAGCCAGGAAGGGCTTCGCTGATGCCTCCACTTTAGGAAGCAAAGATAGACCAGAGCTAGAAATGGCCCATCAATGCTCACAACATTCCTAGAAACATGAATGAAGTTCCTACACGATAGCAAGGCTATAAAGGGGTTGTGGGAACTCATAAATACATGTGTTTGGACCACGCCAGGAGAACCGTGCGTAGTCCAGAAGATCGGAAAGAACACGATGTGGGCGAGAAGGGAAATGAGATTGACTGCACAAATTGGAGAATATGAGATGGACCAAGTGATTCTAAACCTAGGATCAGACACGATGTTCTATTGAAGTAGACCTGGGATAACATCGGGAGGCCTACGCTACAATGGTCTTCTATCCAACTATGAATGGCGAACTAGCAAAAGATCTTACCTATGGGAAGATTACAGGGAATCATCGTGTATACTAAAGGAGAAAGTGCCCTAGCAGATTCTGAAATAATAGAGATTGTTGTTGACAACAATCCCTACCCTGCACTATTAGGAATCAATTGGGCCACTGACATGAATGGGCTGATAAATCTAAAGAAGCGCAAGATGATTTTTTAGAAAAAGTCTCTACCATAGTTGTACCTTTGGACCGTGCAGAAGGATCGTGCTACACAGAGCTAGTGCATGACTATGAAAATGATGACGACTTGGACTGCATCTACAAGATAACCGTGTGAGAGTAGGACTAGGTAAATCCCACTGCATATGGACGAATCTCATGGGAGTGTGAAAGCTCCTATACATCTGATTCTGACGAAGAAATAGAGCAATGGTGGAACTGGTTACATGAGGTAACCACGCTGAACTACAACATGATGACAAGATCATTGTGCTGCGTATCAATGGAGGTAAGATATCTACCTATGTATGATGGGTTAAGCGAGGTAGATGACTTCTTGAACAGATTCAAGAGGGAGGTGTCGGAACAACAACGCTTCGAGGCTCTGAAATGGGTATTGCACACTATGCCCACGAGGTGGTGGGGTATGCACCAAGGAAGCTTTGAGGACTGGTGTGAATGGAACAAAATGATGTGCATACGGTTTGGGGAGCCTCAAATGTGATTAACAGACAAGATTGTTGGATGGAACAATCCATGTGCACACCTATCCAAATGGATACAAGCATATTTTAAAAAACTTGTGTGGCTGCACACAGACCTCACGTTGGGAGACACGGTTAGTAAGCATGTGTGGGTGAGGAAATGGTATGAAAAACCCCTCTGGATGGAACAATGGAGTATAGAAAGACCAAGTGTGCAGAAGGTTATCCACACCGAAGCCTTTAACGAAGTATGATAAGTGTTGAACAAGGTACACAATGCACAGCAGACTGATTGGGACTTGTGCGGACCAATGATTTTGTGGGCTTATAGGACCACGTGCAAGAAACTGATGGTGTAGGCACCTCTAAGGCTGGATTATGGAGTGAATGTTGTAATCTCCATAGAGTATAACATGCCTAGTCTGTGCATAGTAGCATCGGTAGATAGCACAACTCGTCAAGCCTTGGAAGAAGGGATTGGACAGCCGAACGAAGCAGAATGCTTGGGACCTAACGAAGAAATCTGACAGGGTGATCTTAGGCTCCAAGAACTTATGAAAGAAATGGTGCGATTAAGGGAGAAAAGTGCTCTAGTGGAAGCGGAATTCAAGAAGCTTGAGTATGAGATAAAGGAATATTTTCTCAATAAGAAGACAAGGGTGATAAAACAGGGTGCGCACGATCACATTAACAAATTTGGGGACTATTGTCGAGAGCTGATCCGCCTAATGCCTTGGATTGGACCACATATTACTAAATAGATCAACCATGGTGGTGTGCTGTAGATGATAAAATGCACAACACAACTAGTAACAATAAAAGGTGGGTATTTTCCAGGAAGAGTGATGGATGACCAGATGAAACCCTATACAGGTGGTACGGCCACTTCACTAACCATGGGAAGTAAGTCTTAGCACTCCAGGCAGTTGAAAGGAGGTGCGGGACTATAAACTACTATGCTCAAGAGCTGCGTGATGTTGGAGTTGCACGAAGGAGTAAAGTGTCACAAGGCTCGCGACCACGAAAGGCGAGTTGCATTGCCACATGGTTTGGCCAGAAAGTGACCGTTGGAGTCACTATTCATGATGTGATGCTCGACTTGAGACCAAATGGAGTGGGCAATAGGCATTTAATACGCGCTTTATGGGCAATATTTGGGAAAATTTGCGCCAAGGGAGCATTAATGAACCAGATTTGGGGGGAATGGTTGAATTCAAATTCAAAAGACGCTATAAATTACAAAGGGCTTTTCAGCAAACAACAATTGGTCAATTTCAAATTGAGTTTTTGTATGCCCTATGTATTCTAAGCTGGGATCTCTTTGCCCTATGTCGAGCATTGATTGAGCCCCTGATTGAGCAATTGATAGATTTCTAGATGGACAAGATAACAACATTTGAGGAAGTTATGGAAATTGCAGATATGGCCACTGAAGAGGTCGCACAAGCCCTGACTATTGAAAGTTCCCTTGAAGATGTTGGGATTGTAGTAGAAATCCCTAAATCACCGTGCATGCCGAGGTCGAAGAAGGACAAACAACTGATGATTTCGGTGCCTGTGTCCCCATGCAACCCGTTGCACACTAGATTAACGATGGAGGAGAAGGGGAAAGCAGTTAACTTGGAAACAGATGAGGAGGAGGAAGACCTGGAGGACCTCATAATTGAAGAAGGTGAGGATGAGGGCATGGAGGAAGAAAATGAGCCTACACATCCTCCAACAAAGCTGCCCACGTATATCCCTCCACAAAAGGAGAAGGCGAAAGTGCCCAAGGACCTTGACTAGAGAAAGAGCTCTCTCTAGACTTCGCTCCTCCCAGACGACATCATCTTTGACAGTACGCACCTGGAATGGGTGCCGAGCTTGAAATTTGAAGATTGGGATCTCGCTGACCATGAGAAGTTCCCTCATCTAGAGACTTCATAGCTCATGAAGCCTAAGCAGAACACCGCAACAGGGGTTATCGAATTAGAGCTACAAAAGTGGTTACGCGGAGTGGAAAAGGTAGGGTTATTAAACCTACTTTGGGTGCTGCATTTCCACTATGCCCTAGTGATGATCTTCATCATTAGGCAACTACTCTGCCTGGTGCATGGTGGGTGTTTGTGGCTGGAGGAGCCCATCCCCATCACGGACCACATAATCCATTGCATTACTTGGCTTTCATGCAAAGGAGAGGACCCCGCAAATATCTCGGAGGGGAAGAGTAGTGATTTGGCCATCATGAAGGCCATGAAGAACAAATACAAGCTGGATAAGAAGAAGCAGGGCTATGTGATCTCCACTATCAACAACAAAGCAATCACGGTGGCAACTTAGATACTAGTGAGTAAAGTTATGCGCAAGGGTCACGCGGACAAGGTACCTGCGTCGGTGGTGGCACTTGCTGAGCAGTACACAAAGGGGGTATAGTTTAACTGGTCCAAGTTCTTATGTAAAGAGTTCCTGGAATATTGTCGTCAGGCCCAAGAAGAAGGAAAAATGTTGCACTATACATGGCTTCTGCTATCCATAGTTTTGGTGGCAAGGGAACTGCCAGAGGATAGCCAGTTCCCCACAATTGACAAGGATCTCCCGGAGGACGTGAAGTACACTTCATTGCAGGAAATGAAAGATGCGAACTAGATCCAAGATAGCAAAATATTTTGGGTGTTCATGGAGATGAACATCAGAATGGAGATTAACCCCAAGCCACAGTTATCACCCACTGTCTATAATATCTTGCAAAGTTTTGCATAATTTAAAGAAGACTTCCACAACATAATATATCAGAGCACACAAAGACCTGACCAAGGAATGGATCAAGCTACCCTTCATAGCCACCGATGATGTAATTTTTGATGTACTAGAGACATGGCTGTTGGAGTGGCATGCCCCAGACATCGTGGTGGTAGAGAAGTCTACTGCTTTGATGAAGAAAGAGGAGGCCAAACTCTGCATGGCGCAATTGGCAGAGAAGAGAAGGTAGGAAGCCACACAACAAAAGTGTATGAGGCACGAGATGCTATGCAGACAAAAATAGAATAGAAAAAGGCCACAACAGAAGCAGCATAGGAGGAAACTGAGAAGGCATGCAAGGGCCAGAGGTCACCTTCGCATGGGCAGCAGAAAGAGATGGAGACAAAGGAAGAAGAGGGTTGTGCAAACCCATAATAGAGTCAATACTACTGAAGTTCCAGTGCCTGAGTGAGCGGATGAGGCTACGCAAAATGGTGAAAGCATCTAAGTTGTCGATTGACCCAATCACCCTTACTGAGGGTGATCTGCACGACATAGGTGAAACAGTGCACGACATCACCACAGAGGCCCTCCAGAATTTCACGGAGGAGAATCAGATTGTGTTGGGGGCCCTCAGAGCACAAATTTAGGAGTTGCAGTTGCACACTCCTCAGGTTGGTACCCTTTTGACCAACCTCGTAGTAGGCACAGCTGTCACTGAGCAAATGCTATGCGCTCGAACAAAAAACACCATAGTGATCCCAGAGGGGGCACTAGTTACAACAAATGAGGCCGACAGGCCTACAATTAGTGCACTAAAAGGGATAGGGATCAACATGGTTGCACTCTCACGAGAGACACTCTATGTTCTGTAGGATGGGATTACTGCAGAACTGTGGGCTAGGGAGAGCTGCATGTTATAGGTGCTGAGTAAGAAAAACATCAACATGGAGTAGTTGAGCTTGCAGTGCGACAAAGTGGTGTCGCAGAACAGGAAGATGGTAAAGGTAATGGAAGAAGCCTATTAGAGGGTCCCTGAGCTAGCCACCCCAGTTGACGCACCAATAGAGGCGTGCATCCACAGACTAGCTATAGGGTTGTGCAAGGCACGAGAAGAAATGACCAAGGTTTAGCTGGAGCTAAACCTTCAGATAACAGAGTTGCGATTGAAGGTGCAACCGTCCACCCTTCCAGAAGTAAGAGAACAACATGCCAGCACTATTACATTGGGGATGGACGAGATCAGCAGTGTAGTAAGGGACTGCACCAAAATGTTGCAGGAGTCATTAGAGGTCCTCACTAATCTGTAGGAGGACCCTAACATCCAGCGCTTAGAGACAGAGGCACATGAGATCCAACAGCAGTATGAAAATGTCAAAGGGACCGTGTAGAGGATGGCCCTCACTCAAAGGCTCACGCGATTGCAACAGGCCAAATCTCTGAAAGAGCAGGTGGACACAGCATGACAGAGAGAAGCAGTCTTGAAGGCACGTGTTCAACCTTGGATCAATGAGGCCTTCGTTATTATAGCGAAAATTTATGGCAAGCTCACACAAATGCAGGGGACGTAGGAACAAATCCAGGGAAGCAGTTCCAACACCGTTGTCTCAGAAAAATGGGTACAAGAGATCCAGTAGGCAGCCGCTCAGTGCGCTGCCGACCTTACAGTTATTCGATCATAATTGAAATGACTCTACGTGAAGATCTTCGCACCGATAGAGTGACTCGAGGGCGAGTCATGATGTTTGTGTTGGGGGCTTGTTGGGCGTGGAATCCCCCCCAAGGCATGTTTTGAGGCTTAAAGCCCAATTTTTTACCAAGTCCATTGTAAATACTCCATGATTTTTGGGCATGGACCATGAAGTCGTAATAGAGTCACTCGGCTGTTTGACCTTGGTTTTGTAATGTAATGTCGGTTTGAAAGATCTACCCATGGTCCGCGAACCATGGGATTGCAGAAATAGAGCGAGGCTCTAAGTGTAGAAAAAACATCTATCTATAGGCAGAAGCATGATGAGTCTAAGGAATTGATTGATTTGAAGTGTAAGTTTTGTCTTTGGGTCATAGAGTAGGAGAAGGCTCTGAAGATGTATGCGCAGAGGCCTAGTAGTCCACGACTGAGTGTGTGGACCCCTGCAGCTGAGTGCGCAAAGCAGGTCGAGTCTGTAACCATTGGAAGCATTAATAAAGAGAAGTTATATCATATTTCTGTGTATCTTTTCCTGTTATATGTATTACTGGGTATGAATTGCAAGTTTACTACTTATTTTTTTGCACGAACTCATATGAATGTGCTGTATAAATAAATATAACATAAGGCATCCATTTACGTGAAGATAACTAACTGGTGTAAGAAGATAAGTAAGATATCGGGTGTGACTTAGGGGAATAGTGTAGAGCGTTGCTCCAGCAGCACGGAAGCCACATAGCCCCTAGTTAGGGATGTGCGAGGGCAAATATATCAGGGTGTGAAGGCCAGGGAAGGGTTTGAAGCAGCCTATGTGCAGGGACTAACAGTTGGACCAAATCAACCCCTCAGACATCTCAAGGGTGCAGAAACCTGGTTCTAGCACCCCCCCATACTACTTTGGGTGAGACATCAGTCTGCACTCCGAGGATTGTTGTCAAAAAGGTGAGTAGTATAGCGGTTTATTTGGCTAATTAACTCTGAACCTGGGTCAGGCCCCAACAATCCAACAATGCATGTTATAAATAAGAGGGAAAATGACAATAATCAACAACATAAAACACAAAACACTGATAATCGAGTTCACCCAGGAGGGAATACATCTTTGAGCCCCAGTGTCAAAATGGTGTAGGCTACTACATTAAGTGCTAGGAATAGTGATTATGTACATGCATGTGTTTTCTTTATCATACAAGGAATATTCCCTCACACAAGAGTGGCTCCAAGAGATGTTCCACTGCAAGAACTCTCATTCAAAAAATGAATCCTATTAGCATGACATAATTTCACATATGTCAATAATGAGCATCCTGCCAAAATGCCATCAAAGGGATCTGAATCAAACATACATGTTGACACATGAGTATCCCGTCAACATGGCAACAAAGGGATCTCAATCAAAACATGACAATAAGTACATCTCACATCAGGAACAAAACAAGATCCCACATCAAACATCAAACAAGGATGTATACAGCACAATGCATCTCAAGCAAAGAAATAAAGAAGTACATGATCACACTCCATATACCTCACATCAAGTTATCTAAAGAAGAGGATGATAAACTATTGGATCTGGCTGCACAGTTAATCTCGTGGCATCGAATATCATGGAAATGACTACTCACACATTGAATGTTAACTCCTACACTCCACTTTGAAAAGTGGCCAAAATATGGAATGATCAAATGGAAAATCTGATTGCACCATCAGATTTGTGGCGTCGAATAGTGTAAAATTGACTATCAATTTTTTTAATTCTGACAAAGTGAAAATTTGGGGCTACAAGAATATTTTAGATTCCCCCTAGATTCCTCAAAGATTCCCTCCTCAACTTCATCTGAAGATCTCCAGCTCAGGATAAGATTGTGTCTGTGCCATCAGGTTCATGTTGCCGACAGGTGTAGGATCAACATAAATTTTTTCCAATTTGGACACTAGAAAAATTCCACCCTACTAAAAGTTGGGCTCAATCATGGTTCTGCTTACCTCTAATCCACACTCATGGTTCCACCTGCAATTCATTAAAAAATTTGCCTAGAAATATGTGCCATCATTCTTCCTCCTGGAACTGCATCTGCTTGTGGTTCGACCATTGGTCCACTCCTGTTCATCCCCATTCTCCCCCACTGTTGCATTGAAAAGAAGGTTTTTATAAGCGTCTTGTGGCAGAATTCTCAAGGTTGTACGTTGGCACCATGGTAATATTGGGAAACCATAGGAATGGGGTCGGGGGGTCAAATCCTGCCCATGTGAAAATGGGCACACATTTACTTTTTTTGTAACCATTGTATAAATGGGCAATTGGATTGTTTGGAGCGTTTTATTAATTTTAAACAATGGTTAACATTTTGGGAGCATTATGTTTGTATTGATGTGTGGGTTGTGTTATGGCGTGGTGCGACATGGGGTTGCCCAGTGGGGGCCAGCCCTCATGGGCTGAGGGGGTTCAATCCCATTCAGCTCCACATTAAATTCGATGGTGTATTAAGATATCATATGTTGTTTGGTTATATGTTGGTTGGGTGGCAGGTCCACCGGGGGTGGTTCGCACTTTGTTAATACAATGGTGTATGGTTGTTGGGGGTCAATAGAGGTCATGGCCCGTCGGCCCGTATTTTAATTCATATATATATATA
>APFE031007626.1:70343-142104 GCA_000404065.3 Pinus taeda | reverse complement strand
TATAGATATAACAAAAGGTTATTTTCAATTTTGTCTAATATAAGGGATATTAGACAAGTTAAAGTGGCAACAATTTCGCCCACTCTCGGGAGCTAGATTCCATTTTTGAGACTCGGTTAATTTGTAGGACACTTAAACTTGACCCACTTCCCAAATTTGATCGTAACTTTGATTGGCCCTATCTCCTCCATACAAGCTCGAATTTGAGTGTTGTGCACACCATTGCAACTAGGGTGATGAGCACTTTGATCTAGTGCTAGTTTGGCAGCGTTCTGGCCGATTTTAATTTTGAACCTTTCTGAGTCCTTTGGGAATTCTGCATGTGTCTCGAGCCACCTGGATCACCAGCTCCTGTCTTTTTCCTTGGTGGTTTTATTGCACCAACAAATTCTATCATCCACTTATCAAACACCTGCAATGTCACCTATAGATTCTGGGGAAATTCATCTCTCCGTGATGGTCTCCCCGACCTTTGATAAACATCGCATGCCCTGTAATAGGTCTTAGAGTCCTTATGCACAATAGGCCACCAAAGTCCTATGCGTAGGATTTTCTACGTAGTTACTCTTCTTGCGTAATGTCCCCCCGCTATTCCTCCACGTGCTTCTGCAAGAATTCTTGGCCACTCATAGTCTCGGACATATGAATGCAATATTTCATTAGAGCCCATTTAGTAAAGGTGTCCAACAATCACAAAAAATCAACCGCCTGAACCACCAATTCTTTCTTCTGTTGTATCGAATATCCTTCTGGGGTTGTACCTGTAGGAAAAAATTGAATGATATCGTTGAATTGATCATCTGCAATGTGAACAGTGAAGAGTTGTGCATCAGGTAACCCTTCCTCCAAACTTGTAGGCTCATCACTGGTCTCAATCCTCAAGAGATGATCAAGATCAACATTCAAGCATCCTCACTTCACAATTACCTCAAAGGTGTCTTCCTGGAATAAGAACAACCACCTGAAAGTCTTCCCCCCCCAACACACGCTTGTTTACCAAGTATTTCAAATCAAAATGGTCTATATACATCTTGAAGTGTACTCCTAATAGATAGTGCCAAAATTTCTGTAGCACGTAGACCATCATTAGTCCTTCGTGCTCTGTGAACAAGTAGTTCTTTCCTTCCTACGGTAACTTCCAACTCGTAAATGCTATTGGGTGGTCAATATCTCCTTTGCCTGGTCAGGTCAGTACTGCACCTAGTGCAATATAGGAACATCTACATGAACATGAAACTCCCTCTTCCAATTTGGGAATTCTAAAATGGGCATTGTAACCATTTTTTTCTTCAAAACATCCAAGACTTTTTGACAATCGTCGTCCCAACAAAATGTTGCATCCTTTTTCAACAATTTTTCCATTGGCATAGTTATTTGCCCATATTCCTTGATTAACTTCCTCTAATATCTGGTATGGCCCAACATTGCACGCAACTACTTAATGTTCTTTGGGGCCTCCAAATTGATGATGACTGCAATCTTGGTAGGGTCTACTATCAAGCCCTTCTTGCAAACCACATGACCCAAGAGTATCCCATAAGGTACGTAGAATATACACTTCTTCAGGTTAAGGGTTATCTAATTTATTTGAAAGGTATCCAACATGAGGGGCAGACTATCAACATGATGATTTACTAATCCAAACATTGTCCAGTCATTAAAGTAAACCTCCAAACATTTGTGGATAAATTCCTTGAAGACCTCAATTACTACTCGCGAAAATATTGTGGGTGCATTCTTCACCCCAAAAGGCATCACTGTATATTGAAAAAAAACCCCACTCCATTGCGAAGGTAGTCTTAATCCGATCCTCCGACATGATCTTGATGTAATGGTACCCTGAGAACCCATCTGTGAACGAGTAGGTTTCCTACCCTCTAACATTCTCTAGTACCTCATTTGTAAATGGCGTAGGGAATGGATCATGGACGCACACGTCATTCAACTTCCTCAAGTCTACGCATATTTCAATTTCATCCTGCTAATTCTTTTCTTGAACCACCATTGGACTCACCCAGTCTGACTCCTCCAAAGGTTCAATGGTCCCAGCTTCCAACATCTTATCCAACTCCTTGAATACCTTTTATTTGTACTTGGGATTTAATCGTTAGGGGTGTTGCTTTACTGGCTTGACATCTGGCTTTAAAATAATCTTCATGATGCCCAAATCCCCTACTATTCCTCTTAGATCAGAGAAATTGGTGGGAAACAAGTCTTGATATTCACACAATAGCTTCGTGATGTTATCAACTATATCTTCATCCTAGTAGTCACCTATCTTTGCAAACTTTGGTTGTGCTTCTGATCCAATATTCACTTGCTTAGTCTTTAAGGCTTCTAATATATCAAGGATCTCTGCCTTAGGTCCCTCAACTTAGCACTGTCCTTCAGAATCAAGAATATTGATGTTTCTGGGGTCTTATTCACCTTCTCCCATGGTCAGATTATAACATTCAAGCGCATGGTACAACTGTGTACTCTAATCTAGCTATACCTACTCAACCAACTCTTTAAGTATTTTGAATATCGTAGCTTTGATCTCTTGGAGCGCCTCATCTATACACTCAAATCCATCTTCAAAGATGAAAGTTAACAAAAATATCTCCTTCAAGATATCCCATTTTGTCGTCCTATGTCACAACAAGGTTTTGAAATACCAATTCATTGGGAATGTGTCCAAAGTATGAAAAAATTATGTGAAGCCACTCCGGCTCTGGTTCTTCTCCCCATGCTTTTGTCCATCCCACCAAATATTGGCACAGATCATCCTTCCCTGTGTATTTCTCCACTAAGCAAGTATTGGCATACCCAAACCTCAACTTCATCATTCTTTGGTACGATTTCCAATCGGAAAAGTTATCCTTATGTGTACCCCACCATTGGGCAGGCGTAGCTCGTAGCACAATATCTAGGGCTTGGAACTGATGTTCCTCTCGTACATCCCTTTCAAACTTATCCAAAAATAAATTAACATATTCTAAACCATCATAATAAGGTAAATTTCATACCTCTGTAGATATGCATCGAAGCGACTTTGTAAGCATGTTACAACGCAGTGATGATACTTCATGTAACCGGTTCTGCCAATGCTCAAGTTCCACATTAGAATCTGAAGTGTAGGAACTATCCTTATCCCACGTGATCCATCCATCCATAGTAAGGTTGATCCAATCCTCATCACGCACAGTTATCTCATAGATCTGATCAATATCATTCTCTTCTTCATAATCGTGGACTGGTTCAATACATCCGGCACCCTCAATCAGATGTAATTGAACAATAACCCTGAGCTCCCTCCTTTCGAGTGTCATTTTGCGCTTTTTGAGATTAATGACCACATCCATATCAAAGGCCAAATTGATGCCAAGTAGTGAAAGATGAGGGTCTCTATCATCAACTATCTCAATCACCTCAAAGTTAGATAGGGCGCTTGCTCCTTCAATATCTACTGTGACCCCATATAGGCGCCCCATTAGGATGATGTTTTGTTGGTTTTCCATTCGTATTTGGATAGGAGACCACTACAGTGCAGATCTCCCTATTCTCTCCCAAGTTTTCTTTGGAAAAACGTTCACATCAGATCCCAAATCAAGAAATACCTTATCCATTTCATACTTTCCAATTTGCGTAGTCAGTCTCATCTCGCGTCTAGTTCGCTTCTTGCTTTTCCCACTTTGCGTATTGCGCACTATTTCGGAAGAGGTTTATTTTTACCCGTACAATTATTTATTAGTTCTTGTAGCCCTTCTATCATATTCATATCCCTTAGGAGCTTCATGCAAGTCTTCAAAAATGTTTCTAACAACGAAGGGTCTACGTCCTCTACATTATCACTTCCTCTAGACTTTCCCTGATTTCCAGATGTAGAAGCTTCTGCGAAGCTCTTCTTAGCCTCCACAAAGGTTTCCTTCACTTTTCTTAGATCGAACCCAACTTCTTTTTCAATAAGCTTTCATACCCATCAATTAACGTTTGGTTGCTTCCCCTTGTCTTCTCTAGTGGTGATATTGCTTCGCGTAACAATATTAACATGAGGCTCATCTTTGCGGGGCTCCAAGCTCATCATTTGGATGTTCTCCATAGGTTGTTGGGTCTAAGTCTTATTTTCTTGCATCTTCGCTATAAGTATCGGAAACTCTTCTATGACATGGTAAAAATACCTACAATACTGACATGAGGGGTGTGTTGAATTCTGACAGTCATGCGTGAAATGACCTACTTCTCCATAATTGTAACAGAGGATCTGATCATGACCACTTCCAGCTCCTCCTCCTTGCCCTCTTCCTCAGCCTTGATATCCTTCGCACGCTGTGGTTGCACCCTGATCTTGAGGCTGATTTTCTAGCTGCATCATATACATAGGAGTCCACTCCATCATTAGTTCATAACTTCGATAGTTGGGCTCAACATGACTTACAGACTTGCAGAAATTACAAAACAACTGTTGCGGGGTCTGTTGGGACAAGGTCCCCTAGGATCAATTTTGATGCAGAAGCTCAATTTTGGGGCAAAAAGCCCAATTTTTATTATAAAAAGTGTAAAGTCTCCGAAATTTGTGGTTGTAGAGCACATAGATAGTAAAGTGTCCTAAAGGGTTTTACCCTTTTGTTATGTAAGCTGTGTCAGCTTTAGTAGATCTACCTATGGTCCACGAACCATGGGATTGCATAAAAAGGATAGCCTGAGAGAGTTTAATGCATAATAACAAATATCAATGAAGATGTAATGGGTCATTAGAAGTAAGAGCGAAGAAGTCTTAGAGCAGAAGAGAGGCTCTGCAGCTGTGTGCGCAGAGGCCTAGAGTAGAGTCCATAGCTGAGCGCGCGGACCCCTTTAGTTGTGTTCACAGGGAAGTATTGAGTTTGTAAGAACTGAAGCATTAATAAAGAGATTATTCCAACAATTCCTATGTTTTTTCTATTTGTTTATGTTATGAATGAATTCGCTATTATTTTAGGATGAATGATGGGTTTATGAATCAATACTATATTGATGCGTGATTTTACATGATTTATATTGTCATATAAATTGAAGTAATAATAATTGTTTACACGAAGCATATCCTGTTGCATGTAAGGTTATCGAACACTTATGCCAATCTAGGTAAACAAGGAATTAAGGGTACTTACAGAGGTGTGTAAGTGGAGGATTTACTTGTTTAGGGTCCATGAAAGATAGTCATAGACCTTCGCGACGGTCTAGAGGTTGATAAAAGGAAGTTATATCAATAAGCCTTAAGGGCTTATCAATCTATGCAAAGGTAGGGTTAGGACACAAAATGACATTACATTAATCTTTCAGTGTGGAAACCTGGTTCCAGCATCCCCCTATACTGCTTCGGGTGAGACTTCAGTCTGTGCTCCACAGGTTGATGCTTAAAGGGCCAGTAGTGTAGGGATTTGTTTGGAAAACTTAACTCTCAACCTGGGTCAGGACCCACTAAGCCAAAAAAAGGTTCTTTTGTTGGGACTAGGATTTGCATAAAGAGATGTGTGATGTTGAATCACTGGAATCTAGCAAAGAAAGAAATTGAGGAGTGGTTAGATAGAAAGATCCACAAATTCACGGTGCAAGAAAATAGAAATCTGCGATTGATGAAAGAATAGTGGTTGGACAGGTATCTGTACACAGAGATACACAAAAAAAATTCCGTTTCTTCCTGATCTAGCTATATGAGTGGATCGATAAATTGGCAGACAACTAGGGAAGTTGGAGGCTTGACGGTCCATTAGTGTGCACCCTGAAGTTAGTGTGGAGATTGGAATCCACTGAAGATAAGATCACACATGTTGTCGATCACTGGCTTGATCGTGTCATCAGAGGATTTGTGGCAGAGTTCGTAATTGATACCTCGGTCTTCGTAATTGATACCTCGGTCATCTACATCGAAGTAGAGTGGCGCTTCTTCAAGGGACTGCAAGGTAAGTATTTAAGATAGTTGAATACTTGGATTAAAATTCTCTTATGTCAAAAGTGGGTTATGAAATTACCTTGATGTTTGGAGCTACGCTAAGCTGAAATTTATTCAAGGATAGAGGGAGAACATGCCCTGAATATTGCCCATTGATTGAGCCTCCTTTGAGTGACAGCGAAGGAACAACACAGGCTTCACCGCAGAGTGTTGTCCAGTTAATAAGGCAAGGGTTCCCACGAATACCTCATCCTCCCACATCACCTCCATCTTCACCTCCATAGCATACACCTTTACCCACACCGCCACTACCTCTACCACTATTCAATATGGAAAATGTAGTGAAGTTGCCCATTTTCAAGGGCTTGGGAAATGAGGACCTGGACTAGTTTTGGTTCATTGCGAAGGCTGTATGGATAGCCCAAAAAATTACAGATGATTATATAAAGAAAGTAATGTTTGCTACCACTTTACTTGATCATGCTAATGTGGTAAATTAAGTACTGCACCGATAACCCAACAACTATGTTGGTAGACATTCAGACTGTGCTGAATAAGGAATTCAATAGGCCCAAGTCTGAAGCGCAATCAATCATTGGATTCAAGGAAATCATGATGAAGCCTGGTGAGATTCCCTAGGAGATGGATCAGATATTGAAATGAAAGATCCCTAAAGCTAACATGAATCTTATGGATAGACAACACCACAAATGGTTTGTAGCTTCGCTTTTGCCTCACTTGAGGGTTTCCTTATCACAACAAAATATTGGGACCTAGGTGGAAGCCCTATAGATTGAATGAGTTTGCATGAGACACCGATTCAAGATGTTTCTTTAGGAATTCAACAAATTCACGTGGAGTTGTAGAATCTTTGCCTAGAGTTCCAAAGTTTGAAGAAAGATAGAGTGGCCCAGCTAGAGGTGCACGAAGAATTTTGGTGTTTGAAATGTAAGATTCAAGGGCATGATAAATATCATTTCCCTGTCTTCGTGACTATGTTACAAGAGTAGGGCTAATGCCTCTAAGGTTGGAAACCCAAGCTAGGCCAAGTATAGGGTGTGAGCTGTGGTGTGTTATCTGTTAGGTAGCTGGAAAACATGTGACAAAGAATTTTCACTTGCTACAGAAATTTGTACAGACACCGCAACAACTCTTTTGCAACTTCTCCAAATCAGTGGGTCACGATGAGCACAATTTCTGTAGTCATGAGTTAATGATGGAGAGGATGCCCACGTATCAGATGTAGACATAAACTCAGCCTCCACATCAATGTGCTGAGGAGGGCAAGGAGGATATCAGGGGCTTGGATGAGGCTGAGGTGGAGGAGGACCTACAAGAGGTCAAGGACAAGTTTTTTTCTACAATTGTGAAGTGTCAAGACACTATGCACGAGAGTGTATGAACCCGACGCACTTGTCATGTGAGTATTGTGCTCAATTTGACCACACGACAAAAGATTGCCATGTATTAATAGCTAATATGCGCAAGAAGGGGGCATTGCCTCAACAGCCTACCCAGATCTTGCAAATGAAGTGGGAAAAACCCAGTGAAGGAGATCCTATTATGAATATCGTGCTGCGAAGTGGAATGATGACTGGAAAAGATAAGGGAAAGAAGCCTGAAGAAAGTGAATGGGTCTGCAAAGCTCCATAAAAGGAGGTTGGATTTGATTTAGAGTGCACAAAAGAAACCTTCATGGAATCGAAGAAAATCTTTGTTGAGGCTTCTACCTCAAGAAGTCAGGATTGGCAGTCTAAAGAAATGAACCCATGCATGCTTATTACCTCTTTGGAGACCTGTATGAAGTTGCTACGTGATAGCAAGACCGTGAAAGGATTACAAGAGTTGATAAATAAATGTGTCGGTAAAGAAAATTCTCCTGAGAGACCACACATGGTCAGGAAAATTGGTAAGCATAAGGCAAGAATAGGGTGTGAGATGAGGCTTAGCACACAAATAGGCGAATATGAAATGGACTAAGTTATTCTGGATCTTGGGTTAGATGCGAATATTTTTCCTAAACATACATGGGAGAGAATGGGGAGACCTGTTTTGCAATGGTCTCTGATTCAATTGAGGATGGTGAATCAACAAAATATTATCGCCATGGGAATATTGTAGGGAGTGACAGTAGATATTGAAGGCGTGAGCACATTGGCTGATTTCGAAGTGATAGAGATTGTTGATGACAATAATCCCTACCTCGCACTCCTTGGGATCGACTGGGCTATTGACATGAATGGGGTGATCAATTTGAAGAAGCAGACAATGTCATTTGAGAGGAAATCGCTCCACGTAGTACTACCTTTGTACCCTATAGAAGGACTGTGCTATAATGAACGGGTCCACGATTATGAAAGCGACGATGATTTGGACCAGATCTACAAAATAATGGTGTGAGACCAATATTGGGAGAATCCGACAGTGGATGGATGCATTACATGGGATCGCGAAAGTTCTTGTACTTCAAATTTAGATGAGGAATTGAAACATTGGCAGAATAGGTTGCATGAAGTATCTACGTTGCGCTGTAACATGATGACTAAATTGTTGCATTGTGTATCATCAAAGGTATGGAGTTTGCCTTATTATGATGGTCTAACTGACGTAGATAAATTTTTGGATGTGTTTGAAAGGGAAGTGCATGAGAAGCATCGCTTCCAAGCACTGGATTTGGCACTACACGCTACGCCCACAAGATGGTGGGGTACGCATAAAGACAACTTTGATGGATGGCGCGAATATAGAAAGATGATGCATTTGTGGTTTGGTCACCGAAAAGTGCAACTGATAGAGAAATATGATGAGAGGAGTGATCCGTGTGATCACTTAGCAAAATGGGCTGATGCTTATGGAGCAGAGCCGCAACTGGAGTGGGTGCATTTGTTCTGTCATACTTTGGATGTAATACCAATGAATTAGTACCTGGAAACAGAGCTCCACAATGACACTAACGAGTGGGATAATTTGAGAGAGGGATTCATAATGAAATTTAGCTTTGAAGATGGATTTGAGTGCATCGATGAAGCATTGCAAGAGGTCAAGGCAGTGATCTTCAAAATCTTACAAGATCTCTTCGATTTGATTCAACCTGATTGGACCACCTAGTTGCACCATGCACTAGAGTGCTACAATGTGACTGTTGAAGAGGAATAAGAAGATCCAAGGAACATTAATATCCCAGAGTCAGAAGGTCATTGCGAAGTAGAGGGACCACAAATAGAGAATCCTGATATCCCCACACCGTTGAAAAATAAACAAGTGAACATTGGAACAGAGGCAGAGCTGAAGTTTGCAAAGATAGGAGACTATTGGGATGATGCTACAATGGATAAGATCACTGAGTTGTTCCGCGAATATCAGGATTTGTTCCCTACAAAGTTTTTAGGCTTAAAAGGCATCATAGGTGATTTAGGAGTGATGAAAATAATATTGAAACCAGACGCGAAGCCCGTTAAGTAGAGTCCATATCACCTTAATCCCAAGTACAAGGAAAAGGCCCACTTAGAGTTGGGTATTATTGAACTAGTGGAGGAATTTGATTGGGTAAGTCCAATGGTAGTTCGGGAAGAGAAGCAGAAGGATGAGATAAGGATTTGTGTAGATCTCAGGAAGCTGAGTGATGCTTGCATTCATGATCCTTTCCCAACTCCATTCACAGATGAGGTATTAGATAATGTGGGTGGCCAGGAAGCATATTCATTCATTGATAGGTTCTCTAGATACCATCAGATAAATATCACGCTAGAAGACATGAGTAAGAATACCTTTGCGACTGAGTGGGGATGCTTTCAGTATATGATAATTCCTTTTGGACTTAAGAATGTCTCAGCAATCTTCTCATGCATAGTCATTATGGCATTCAAACAGTTAATTCACAAGTTTTTGGAGGTATATTTTGATGATCGGACAGTGTTTGGATTGGTAAAGTGCCATGTAGCCAGTTTTCATTTGATGCTGGATACGTGCCTGAGGTATCAGGTCACGCTAAATTTGAAGAAGTGCTTATTTTGTGTCCCCTTTGGGATTTTTCTAGGTCATGTAGTGTGCAAACAAGGATTAATGGTGGACCCTGATAAGATCACAATCATAATTAAGTTGAGGCGCCAAGGAGTGTTAAACAGTTGTGCGCAACACTGGGTCATATTGGATACTATGGAAAGTTCATCAAGAGCTATGTCCAAATTAATGTGTTGATGGAAAAGCTACTGAAGAAGGATGCTGAATTCTATTGGAATGAGGAATGTTAGCAGAGTCTGGATGAATTGAAGGAGAAAATGGTCACCGCGCCAACCCTAGTCTTCCTAGTTTGGAAGAAGGAATTTCACGTGCATGTGGATGCGTCATGTATTGCGTTGGGAGCAGTACTGACACATGTCAGTGAAGGAGAATTGGCTCACTCGATAGACTTTGCAAGCAAGAAGTTTTCGAAGGCTGTAAAGAATTATTCGACGACAGAGCCCGAAGGCTTGTCTATGGTGTACATGCTCCAGAAGCTTGGCTAACAAGCCTAGTCAACAAGCCTATGTTGGGGGCGAAAATATGCAGATGGTTGTTGTTGTTTCAAGAGTATGATTTCAAAGTAATTGTGAAGCCAGGGAGATTGAAAGTAGGGCTAGATCATCTATCGCGCATTGAAATAGGAGAGGAGCCTACTAATTTAGAGGAAGGGTTACCTGACGTGCAACTCTTTGTTGTGCATGTAGTAGATAGTCAACAGAAGAAGGAATTGGTGGTGTGCACAACAAAATTTTATGTTATTGCAGGTCACTTATATAAAATGGTATCGAACGAGATACCGCAACACTATGCCTAATTTTGAACGTAACAGTATCCTAGCTAAAGCTCATGGAGGGGCTATGGGAGGCCATTATGCAGGAAAAGAAACAACATAGAAGATTTTATGCGCTGGGTTGTGGCGGCCAACATTGCATAAGGATTCCAAAGCATATTGTAGAGTGTCCAATACATGTCAAAAAACCTTCAGGCCCTCGTGGAGGGACGCGATGCCTTTGAATCTACAGGTACCAATGCAGCCATTTGAGAAGTGTGCAGTTGATTTTGTAGGAGCGATTCAGCCTCTAAGAAAGAAGATGGTTGCATGGTATATCATCACAGCGACTGAATATTTCACCAAATGGGTGGAGGCACAACCCGAGAAGGACTATACAAGGGCAACAACAACGAAGTTCTTATTTGAATACGTGTTGACCAACTTCGGTTGCCCAAATATTTTTATGAGTGATCATGGTACGTACTTGCTTAATGAAATGATCAATGCGCTAACAAAAAAATTCCAAGTTTATCACCAGAAGAGTATGCCATATCATCCTTAGGACAATAGGATGGTTGAAGTATTTAATAATATACTGGAGAGCCCGCTAACAATGGTTTTCAATGTGCATAGGAATGATTGGGACGTGAATGTACCCACTGTGTTATGGGCTTATAGAAGTACTTGTAAGAATCTTACTTGTCAGATGTAATTTAGGTTGGTCTATGGCATCGAGGTAGTAATACCTATGGAGTATATCATGCCTAGTCTATGCATAGTGGCATTTATAGGGATGGTGGACCGTGGAGCCTTAGAAGAGAGGCTCACGCAACTGATAGAGCTCGAGGAAGAAAAGCTTATGGTTGGATAGAATAAGCAGGTTTAGAAAGAACATGAAAAGGTATGGCACGATCGACACATCAAACTATGCACGGTCAAGGTAAGTGATTTAGTTTTATTATATGACAACAAGTTTGATAAATTTCCAAGAAAATTTCAGATGCATTGACTGGGGCCATATGTGATCCAAGAGATTATCGATGCTGAAGCAGTTTAGCTTGTGAAACTAAATGGAGATCCATTTCCTGGAAAGGTAAATGGTAGTCCATTGAAGCAATACACTAAGGATCCGACCCGATGATTACGTGATGGTAGCACAGTCTTAGCACTCTAGGAAGCTGCAAGGAGGCGCGGGACTATAAACTACACTGCCTAGGTTGTAGAGTTGCGCGATTAGAGGTATGTGTGAAACAGGAGGATGTCACAATACTAAAAGAAGTGTGAAGGGAGTTCTGCTATAGGAGGGAGATCACGTAGTGTAGCTAGAAAGTGATCGTTATTGTCACGAGTCATGATATGGCTTCAAGAAGACGGTTAATAGAAGTGGGCAGCCAACATTTAAGGGATTTAAGGCTGAAATAAAGAGTGAAATATCTGGAAATCTTTCGTCAATATCACATTTATGGAGCGATTTTGGGGGGAACAGTCGAATTTGAATTCAAAGTCACCTATAAATTATAGGTGGCATCTAGTGAGAAACATTTTGTATTATGAGAATTTCTGAGTTGTGTTGTCTGTTGCACATGAACCGTGAGTTCTTTGAGGATTTTCATGCAAGCCCCGTGTTTGCTTAGTATTTTGAGTCAAACCAAAATATTATCTGTGACATCATGTTAGGACCAGGTCCCGTAGAAAATACAAGCGCTAGAGAGACTATTGCCTCTGAGGGAGCTACCCCTAGGTTTGTGAGTATGGAGGTTCCAGCAATGGTGCCTACGCTGCCGAGGTCACCTAGGCCAAAGCCTACACCAAAGCGAGAGGTCCCTAAGCCGAAAAAGGATAAGAAAAATAAGTTGATGCCAATGCGGAAGTCACCAAGGAAACATGCAACTACACAGGCACAACAGAAAGAAAAGTTGAGTGCAAAGGAGAAGGGGAAGGTGGTAGACTTGGAAGTGGAGGAAGGCATGGAAGAAATAGATATTGAGGGAGTAGACCCTATTTCAATTTTTTTGGAGTATATCACTCTGTGAAAGGGCAAGGTGAAGAAATTGAAGGACCCAGATGCCAAACAATTCTCCCTCAACACTCCCTTGTTACCGAAGAATATTACCTTTGAAGGTCCACACTTAGCACGGGTCCCGCATTTGAAGCTTGAAAACTGGGATATGGAGGACCATTTGTGGTTCCCCCACCTTCCTACCAACACCTTCATGCAGAGGGTTTTCTATAAAGGCTCTGGTGTCACCGTGTTGGAGCTGATGGAATGGATTCACGGAGTCAACAAGTCAGGGTTGTTGAACTTGTTATGGGTGTCACACTACCATCGGTCAAACATAAACCTAATTGTCATCAAGTAGTTGGTGTGCCTAGTACATGATGGGTGTCTATGGCTAAATGAGCTAATCCCCATAACTGACATGCTGATCCAAGAGCTTACATTATTACAACACTCAAGACTGAATTCATCCAAGGTGTTTGGTGGAAATATGAGTGAGTGTAACCTTGCTGACAAGATGAAGGACAAGTTTAAGCTTGTCAAAAAGCTGCGCAAGTATTCGATTACCAATATTACTAACCCCGCGGTCAAGATTTCCATGCAAATTTTGGTTGGCAAGATGATGGGGAAGTGTCATGTCGACGAGGTGCCAGCACCAGTAGTTTCTTTAGCAGCTCAGTGCACAGAGGGTGTACAGTTCAACTGGGTGTGCTACTTATGTAGCGAGTTCCTCACGAACTGTAGAGAGGCGCAGAACGATTGTAAGACTTTTCACTATTCATGGTTGTTGCTCTCAATAATATTGGTCACGTGGGACATGCCAGAGGATAGTCAATTTCCTCCTATGGAGAAGGATTTACCAGAAGCAACAAATTTCACGTCTCTTTGGGCCACAAAAGATGCTGCGAGGGTAATGGAAAGCAAAGTCTTCTAGGTGCTGATGGAGGTGAGTATTCACATGGCCATCAACCAAAATCTACAGTTGTCACCAACCATGTTCGACCAGTTGTCGGGGTATATGGAGTTCAAGGTGGACTTCCACCATATTTACATCTAGGTGCACAAGGACCCTAACTAGAAATGGTTTGACTTACCCTTCGTAGCCATGGATGATGCAATTATAGAAGTCATCAAGTGTTGGCCATCAAACTAGCATGTTGCATCCGATGAGGCTACATGAACTAGCAAGTCCACAGAGAAAAAGAAAAAGGAAGCAGCTAGACAAAAGGTTCAATTGTTGGTTGAAAAGAGGGAGAAATAGGTCGAGAAAAAGGCTTGGGTAGATGCTAAGCACACCGCCAAAGAATAGGAAGAGCAGGAAGAGCGCATCTCCGAAAGGAGTCAAAAGTATCCTTCGCCCCAAACGGAGGAAAAGTAGTCTGAGCAAGGTGGCAGAAACCAACAAGAAAGCACTCCCTTCCGGGTGAGGTGGTATAGGGAGCAGGAGAAGGAAGGACCGCACAAGAAGACCAAAGCCTCTAAGTCATTGCTAGATCCAATTAACTTGATAGAGGATGACTTGGATGATATTGGAGATAAGGTGTGAGACACAACAGTAGAACTGTTGCAATAGTTTGAGCAATAAAAGAAGCAAGCACTAAGTGACATATAGACGGGTTTGCATGAGCTACAGATCCAAACAACTAGGCTTCAAGTAGGTGCAGGACAAAGAAACATTGCATCAACTAGTTTTGCACTGGGAACCACTCAAGTGGTAGAGCTCGTTCGCTCAATGGATCTCTAGAAAGTCGCGCTGCCTAATGGAACTTTGAACGTAGAGGCGGCCGCTGACAAAGCTATGGTAAACACTTTGAAGAATGTGGGCCTCAACTTGGCCATGCTCCCTAATGAGTTCCTTCACACACTACAAGTAGGTGTGATTGCAGAGCTTAAGGCCCGGAAGTAGCGCGTGCTAAGAATGATCAGCAGGTACAAGGTCAACAATGAATAAATATTTGTAGAGAAAACAACAATGCTAGAAGAATGCAAGGAGGTTCAGGTACAAAACGAGGAGACTACAGCCATGGTGGTCGAGGCATGTAGGATAGTCCCTTAACTATATATCTCGAAGGAAGCATTGGTGGACACCAAGATTAGAAGTTGGCCGCCGGTGTGTGTGAAGAAAAAATGAAAGTGGCCAAGGTTCAGTTTGAACTAAACCTAAAGATAATAGATCTCGAGCTGTTGTCACAACCTTCGACTCCACCAGAGATCAGAGAACAATGCGAAGCAGCTATAAAGGATGGAGTCACAACATTAGATGTCACGGTGGCATATTGCACTGCACTCTTTGAGTAGTCCATGGAGGTAGTCATAGCATTCCAAGAAGATCCTAACTTGCAGAGGTTGAACATGGAAGCCTGTGAATTGCAGTAGCAGTATGATGAAGTAAGAGTGACAACGTGCACCATGGTTATATCATAGTGACTAGCCAAGATGTATGAGGCAAAGGAGTTGCTCGAATAGGTGGAGGAAGCATAAAGGAAAGATGCGGTCCTCAAGGCCAGATTAGGGCCTTGGCTAGATGAGGCCTATGTTATCTATGCCACCATTGAGGAGAAGTTGGTGAACCTACAGAGAACACAATAGAAGATAAAGGAAGATAGTCCAGGACCAACAACAGAGCAGCTGGTGGAGCAGATCAAACAGGCAGCCACGCAAAGTGTGATTGAAGTAGCAGCAACACAGGTAGAGTTGGGAGGTCTCTGCAGTAAGATATTTGTGCTAGCAGAGTGACTTGGGTGTGAGTCACAATATTTGTGTTGAGGGCCTATTGGGACAGGGTCTCCTAGGGTCAATTTTGGGGCAAAAAGCCCAAGTTTTATTGTAAAAAGTGTAAAGTCTTTACAAGTTGTGGTTGTGGAGCATGTAGATAGTAAAGTGTCATAAAGGGTTTTACCTTCTGTTATGTAAGTTGTGTCAGATTTAGTAGATCTACCAATGATTCATGAACCATGAGATTGTATAAAAAGGAGAGTCTTAGAGAGTCTAAGGCATAATAATAGAGATCAATGAAGATGTAATGGGTCATTCGAAGTAAGAGCGAAGAAGTCTTAGAGTAGGAGACAAGCTCTGCAACTATGTACACAGAAGCCTAGAGTAGAGTCCACAGCTGAGTGTGTGGACCCTTGCCACTGTTTGTGTAGGGAAGTCTTGAGTTTGAAAGAAGAATTGAAGCATTAATAAAGAGATTATTCCATCAATTCCTGGGTTTTCTCTATTTATTTCTATTATGAATGAATGCACTATCATGTTATGATGAATGATGGGTTTATGAATCAATATTATATTGACGCGCAATTTTACATGATTTATATTGTCATTATAAACACAAGTAATAATATCTGTTTACGCGAAGAATATCCCGTTGCATGTAAGGTTATCGAACACTTAGGTTGATTTGGGTAAACATAAAATTAAGGGTAATTACAGAGGCATGTAAGTGGAGGATTTACCTGTTTAGGGTCTGCAAAAGATAGTCATAGACCTTCGCGAAGGTCTAGAGGTTGATAAAAGGAAGTTATATAGATAAGTCTTAAGGGCTTATCGATCTGTGCGAAGGCAAGGTTAGGGCACAAAAGGACATTAGACTAATCTCTGGGTGTGAAAACTTGGTTCCAGTATCCCCCCATACTGCTTCAACTGAGACTTCAGCCCACACTCTACTGGTTGATGCCGAAAGGGCCAGTAGTGTAGGGATTTGTTTGGCAAACTGAACTTTGAACCTATGTTAGGACCCACTAAGCCAACAGAGTTTGTACTAACTTTTGTAGAAGATGAAAATTATCTGTTGCATGCTTCCTAGAAATTCGACAAATAGCACACCATAATGCTACTCCCGCACTTGGCCCAATGATATATTATGGCTTCAAGATGGCCTCCCCCTATAAGTTAATTTCGATCGATCAGGCAATGGTACTTATCGTGACCATGACCTTTGCATTTCAGACACCAGACTTCTGTGTGCACGTCCGACTGGACTTATTTTCCCTTCTTGAGGCTCTGTAACACCATATGTAAGCTATCCAACTATGATTGAATCTGTTTCACTCCCAAATTTGTATTATTCATAGGTGAAGCCTCTAGTCTCATGGAAATATCTAAGATTTCATCTTGCATTCCTATTTTTTGTTGAGGAAGTGGCAATCCCAGATGAGGAAAGAGTGAAGCAATGTACTAGTATTTGTGTTGATCATTCGTGATCCTCATATTAGCCTGTATAATCAGACACTTCAATCTTTGATCAAAGTCCCATGCAGACTAATTTACCCTCTATTAGATCTCTTTAAACTTTGTGACTAACTGGGATTGAGATTTAGTCTTCCTGAACTCATTGTTCAACACTTGTTGTATTTCTAGCATAGTCGCATTGGGTTTACCTGAACAAAACATGAGATGCCAACTGAGCGATCTGTCCTGTAGCACTGTAAGAAACTACAATTTCTTCATGTCATCATCCATAATCTATTTTTCCTTCCATACAACATCTTCTAAAAACCAGAATTGTTCAGGGTATTCAGTCCCAAGACCTTTAAAAATAGGCATATTCATTGCATTCACCATGTTGAATGATGGAGGTGGAGGTGGAGAAGGAGGTGTAGGCATTTGAGGCGGAGGTGGAGGTGGGGGTGGAGTGGATAGATGTGGTATCCCTATGATACCCTGACTTATAGTCTGCAGTGCAACCTGTGGTGTTTTCATAATATTTCTTTCGTCGTCACTGTCAAACGATCCCAACAACCGACTATACTCAACACCTGAATCTAGGTTCTCTTTGAAATCTCTTCCACTTCGTGTAGTCCCAAACATTAATTCAAAGGAATAAGCCACCTTTCTCAAAATAACATTTTAACCCAGGTCTTCAAGGATTTCAGGTACTTGGCTCTTGGCCCCTTGAAAAAGATGTGCTCTGCTTTGCTATAGCTAGTGGACATATTGATCGCGAACTCGGTAATTAATCCTCCCAGAATAATTGATGAGCCTCATAAATGAGTAGTTATATGGGCTCATTTTACCTCCTAACCTAGTCAAATCAACCATTCTCTTAGCTTATTGTATGATTTTCTAATTATATTTATGTTTATAGAGTGAGTTGAGTTGGTTATGATGCCATGTGGTCTAATATGTGTTTAATGCAGATTATTGATGAATTTTGTGGTCAAAGTCAAGGATGTAGTGGACAAATGGCAGAACTAACTTGAAGTGGACAAAGGAGAGGACTTATAGGAGGGATTTACCCTCATTTATTACTCCTCACTTTGAATTCCCCTTCATTCAGCTCAGAGTACAAGAAGCTAAGTCATGCATTAGCAAGCAGCTGAGTAAGTGGAGGATAACTGATGGCTATCTGGAGTTTTGGGAGCCAAGCCTCCCTGATTTTAAGGAAGTTGTTGGTAGCTTCATTTGTATAAGTAGAGAGGCCTAGGGCCTCACAAGGGTCATATTTTTGTTGGATTTTTGTTGTACTTTTGTTTATGTAAACTCTACTCAACTTCGAGCTTATTATTTTGATAGTTCCATGTAATCTTTTTATTGTTTTGGAAATAAAGATGGAATCCTTTTTGAGTTAGCACTGAGTTACCTCAGACGGTTGAAGCTCTTGGGTTAGTGTCCAATCCAAGTAGCCAAGCTCCTCTTTACTTGTATTTGTATGTTTTATTTCAGTTTGTATATTAGGTTGTTGTCACATAAATTTCTTTTATGGTCAAGAATAGGTTACTTTTGATGATTCAATAGTTTGCTTCCATTTGTGCTTTCTATAGTAGGTTAAGAAGTGATAAAGAAAAAATCTGAAAGGCTAGCAATAGTGCCTTGGCCTCTCTTCCTCTCTCTGGGACCATGATTTGAGGCAAAGACCCTCTTGCTATTCCAAAAACACCGATTTTCCTCTTTCATAGGGCTTCTAGTGTTCACAACCTTTTAGTTGGTTAATAGTCTGGTTTGCTTTGTTTCAGAACTTCTCCATCATGCCCACTTCTTTATTTACAATAGTATTCTTTCATGATTTCCTTTATTGCAGCAGTTATCAACATTTCCTTTCCTAGATCACAATTTAGACTAGTTTGATGCAAAACTCTGTTTTTCTAGATGCACTCATTTCATTGCTTTCTTAATCTCATTGGTTGACTGTCAATTGTTTATGAAGTAGAGATCTTCTGGAAGAAGGCTAGCCTATCATCCATCCCATCCTCCATCTGATCCATGCCCTATAGGTCACCCAAGCCTCCCCTCAATTCTGCCTTAGTTTCATGCATTTTCCACAGAATTCCTTCCTCTCCTTGAGAAAATCCTATCATCTTTCTCTCTCCTAATGATTCTTGGTAGACCCTAGGTTCCCTAACACCTCATTCCAACCTTCATTTACCTTTTCCACCCACTCTCACACCCTCAAAACAGCTAAAACTGCTCTCGGCTTCCTCTTGTAGGCCTCTTGTAGAATGTTGTTTCTTCTCCTATAGATTTCCTATGTCCTCCTGTAGATTTTCTTGTAGCCTTTCTTTTGAAGGCCGAGTGTGGGGAAAGCCTCCAGAAGGCCACCTAAGACCTCCTACGACCCAACCACACCATCCTACATCCTCTCAAGTTCCAAAACCACCCTTCAACACCACCTATTTGCTTCCACCTTCACAAACAATAAATCACTTGCATGTCAAATTCACATAAAAATACATAAAAATCCAAAAAAATGTTTTTTGCTCATTTACTTCCAGAAATAGCATAGTTAGATGTTGTTTGCTTCCTTGATTAGGTAATGACATTCTTTTCATGGTTTCCATAGGGTTTTCTACAAAAGTAGGATTAGTTGGCTAATTAGGATTTACTTGGTTTGCTTTACATTTCTTTCTTTCTCCTTTCTACAGTTAGAGTAGTATCTGTAGAGTAGTCTTTCTCTCCTTTCATCACATATAGAGCTTCTTATGGAATCCATAGAAGTTGGCTTGAGCTCCTAGCGATCTTGCGCAGACTGACCAAGTGACAACCTGTAATAAGAACTAGTACTTTTGCATACAACATTGTCATTTCCAAGTTTTTTACGAACTACCGGGTTGATAAGAGTAAAGTAGGTAGCCCAAGAATTGCAACATTATTGCTGCAATACTGGTGCTCACCATACTTTTTGGCGCCATTGCCAGGGAAGCATCAGAGTATTATGTGATTATTCCTTTCTTCTATTTTCTATTGCAAACATTTTTCTAGTAGTTTATTTTAGCAAAAGTAGACCAGTCCTTTCTTTTCCTTCTAGTTCTACATTTTTTTGCTTTCTTTTTCAATTCTACAAATTTCCATTCAGCAGGTTTATTTCAGCTAGTTGCAATTTGTTTTGTTCAATCAAGTTCAATTTTGTAGGTACTATCAGTGTGGGGAAAAAGAAACAAAAACCAATCAAAAATATTTCCTTTCATGCCTTGTAGAAATAGAGATAGTTCAGGAAAATTCTTGCCCAACACCCCCACTACTTCACACAACGAACCTTCTCTCTTCTTTGGTGGCTGCGATCAAGAAGAATTCTTAGGTGAACAACTAGACATATTTGAAGAACCTATATGGGAATAAGAAGAAGAAAACATTCCTTCGGAGCCAATCGCTAAACACAGAAATGCTAAGGGGAATGTAGAGAGAATAGAGGGTACCTTTCCCATTCGGGAGACTAATGGGGACACCAAAATGAAGAATACAAGCCCTTCCTCCCTACTTCATTTCCACGGTCTGACTATAGAAGATCCTGACACCATTTTGATTGAGTTTGTTGTTATCTGTCAAATCTATGACTATGTAGAAGATTAGAAAAAGTTGAAACTGTTCCCTTCTACTCTCAAGGATGCAGGCTTGCGCTGGTTCATGGGATTACCTAGAAATATCATCACAACTTGGGCTCAGATGCATCAAGCCTTTAACAACAAGTATCGAGACTATTGTAGGTCAAAAGATACTAAAGAATAAATTTTCCGAATGAGCATAGGAAGTGATGAGTCCCTGGAGGACTATGAAGAGAGGTTCCAACTCAGTTACAAAAGGGCCAGGTGTACACTTGACCCTAAGTCTCTGAAGCTGGTCTTGCTTAGGGGAATTCAGGAAGATCTTTTAGACTCCCTCCATCTACTGACTCGGGGAGACGTCTACCAACTATTCTATGAGGACATAAAGAATGTTTTTAGAAACCATTCTGAAGCAGCCAGAAAGAAAGGTAGGGGAAGTCAACCCATAGCCAGTACCTCTTCCTCTAGCTCATCCATTAAAGGAGAAATTGGAAACATGTTGGAAGACTTCAAGAGTGAGATGCTGCAAACTCTTCCCATGCAAATGGATAACTTACATATCAAAAGGAAATAAGAGGAAGAAAAGAGGGTTTTGGCCATTTTTTGTCCTAGATGCACCAGGAGGCATCCTAGGAATGAATGTGCATTGAACACTATAGAGGTTTGTTCAGTTTATGAAGAAAACCATTCTACAAACAAATGCCCTTCCTTACGCAGACTTAAAGTTGTATATCGAGGGGCTAAGGGAGTCACTGAACAACTCTATTACATAAATCAAAGGAGGCCGCATGGACCTAGACCATACGAGCAGGGGATGCAAGGGACATCTCAGGCATACTGCAACCCCAACCAAGTCACTTCCATACCTTCTTGGGGCCCCTTGGTCATCCTTCTTAGTCCACACCTCCTCCTTGGTCCTTCACATCTCCATATCATGCCCAAGAGCCGCCCATTCATTCCAATCCTATACGCAGTCGTAGCCTCAGTGGAATGCATCTCATCAAGGGCGGAGGCCCCAATACAACTCTTTTCCCACTCTTTTTCCTCGACCACCTGCCCAACCACAACTGTTACCTCCTGCTCCACCAGAGAAACCCAAAATGCCTGCGTGGCCAAATCCCAACCCAAACAATAGACAGGCTCAGCAAGTGTATAGTGGGGAACCATCATCCCTGACTTATGTTGTGGAGATTTAGGAAATTAACTTTTGATTTGGGAAAGCTCTTCCAGATAGTTAGCCTCCACCCAGGGAGGTTGAGGAGGATAAAGAGGAAAGTGAACCTAAAGCAAATCCACCCTTTCCTGAGAAAATATCCACAACAGTCCAACCTACCCGAGAAGAAACTTAATTCCTGGGAGAATTGAAACATTTATGTGTGAAGATACCACTTCTCCAAGCCATAAAAGATGTGCCTATCTACAACAGGTTGATCAAAGAGAAGTGCTTTAGGCATCCAAGAAGGCACAAGAGGGATGCCCCAACGATCAATGTCATAGGGAAACTCTCCGACCTGATGTTGGGGTAGGTAATCTGTCCAAAATATCTGGACCCTAGAAGCCCAGTAGTTGATGTCCACATCAATGGCACCATGATCCTACACACATTGATCGATCTAGGAGTTGCCATTAATGTGATGACAAAGGACACAAATCTCAAACCCAAACTCCAAGGCTCCTTAAGGAAGACCATGACCATGCTACAGCTTGCAAGCCACTCCACTGTGACCCCTGAGGGGATTGTGGAAGATGTGATGGTCTCCATTGATTCTTGGGAGTACCCTACTGATTTCTTAGTTCTCTAGCAAAACGCAAAGCTCACTGGTTATCCTCTCATTCTGGGACGACCTTGGTTGGCTACCACCGATGCCCACATTAGTTGTCGAGCTGGGAATATGACCATAAAGAAGGGGCATATGTCCAAGCAGTTAATCCTATATCCTTCTGCGCAACCCTTGCTAGAACATGATCTACCTCTCTGGTTGGAGGAGGAAGCTGAGGATGAAGTCTATTCTGTACCAGTGTGTGCGTTATAAATCGCCATGGGGGGGAATCGCAAGATGAGGATGATATGATTGAAAATCTGATTCAGAATCCACCCCCTGGTGTATCACCATTAGAGGACATAGTAAGAGAAACCCAAGAAAACCCCTCAACTGATATTTGTGTGGCTAACTCGACTCCTCTCCATGTTAAGAATATAGAGTTTGGCCCAGAAATAACCTTGAAAATCAATCCATACCTATCCACTTCCTAGGAGAAGGAACTGTGTAGCTTACTGAGAAAACACCTAGATGCCTTCACTTGGAGTTATAAGGAGATGAAGGGAGTGCACCCTTCAGTATGTACTAATCATATATACATCAAGGAGGATTGCAAGCCTATCAGGCAACGTCAAAGGAGGATGAATCCGACACTTAAAGATATTGTTAAGGAAGAACTACAGAAATTGCTTGATGTAGGATTCATCTATCCCATCTCTAACAGTGAATGGGTCTCTCCTTTGGTGCTAGTGTGAAAGAAAAATGGTAAGTGGAGAATCTGTGTCGACTATCAGGAATTGAACAAATCCACTAAAAAGGACCATTTTCCTTTACCTTTCATAGATCAAGTGTTAGATGGTCTGGCAGGGAAAACGTTTTTTTCTTTCCTAGACAGATTTAGCGGGTACAATCAGATTCAAATCAGCACGGAAGACCAAGATAAGTCCACTTTCACTTGTCCTTGGGGTACCTTTGCATATTGGGCCCTTCCTTTTGGTTTGTGTAATGCTCTAGCCACTTTCCAAAGAGCAGTATTGAGTATATTTTATGAATTAGTTCATGATGCAGTAGAGATATACATGGATGACTTTACTCCTTATGGCTTTAACTTTCAAGAAGCCTTATCTAATCTAGGAAAAGCGCTAGACAAATGTATTGAGATGAACCTGTCCCTTAGTCTAGAAAAATGTGAATTTTTTGATGACTGAAGGGACTGTGCTAGGTCATGCAATATCTCAACAAGGACTGCAGGTGGACCCCAACAAAATTTCCATCATCCAAAGGGTCCCACCTCCTCAAAAAGTGAGAGATGTCAGAAGTTTCCTAGGTTTAGCTTGGTATTACCAGAGATTCATTGAAGATTTCAGCAAGCTAGCCTCTCCTTTGTTTGGCCTTTTAGGTAAAGATGTCGAGTTTATATCGTCGGAAAACTATCAAGAAGCCCTAGATACCTTAAAGAGCAAGCTCCTGACTACCCAAATTCTAAGAGGCCCAAACTGGGCCCTGCCTTTCCACATTCACACAGATGCCTCGAACAAAGCAATAGGAGTAGCCTTGGGACAAATTGATGAAAAGTTACCTTATGTCATATACTTTATAATCAAAAACTTGTCAAAAGCAGAGTTAAACTATACAGTGACCGAGAAGGAACTCCTAGCTGTCATGCATTGCTTGAACAAATTTAGACATTATATCACAGGCTATCAAACCTTTGTGCACACTGATCATGCTACAATTAGATATTTAATGAACAAAATGGTTGTGAATTCTTGCATTATTAGATGGTTTCTTTTACTGCAGTAGTTTGATTTAACCATTGTTGATAAGCCTGGTAAAGAAAATGTTGTTGCTGACTTTTTGTCTAGAGTAAATTTACCTACAGGTGAAGAAGGAATGGTGGATGACCAAATGCTAGATGAACACCTGTTTGCTATCTCAGTACTCTCTCCATGGTTTGCTGATATAACAAACTACTTGATTTCAACACAGTTTCCACCACATCTATCCTCAAAAGAGAAGAGCAAGATAGTGAGGAAAAGCACCACTTTCACATGGATTGGGTGAAATCTCTTCAAACTTGGCCTAGATTAGATCTTGAAAAGACGTGTCAGGGAGGAGGAAGTATTTGACATTCTCTTGACCTGTCATGGTGGGCTTTGTGGAGATCATTTTTCAGCAAAAAGAATTTCCCTCAAGATACTACAAGCAGGCACTATTAGCCCACTCTTCATCAGAATATGAGGAGATATACTAACTAGTGTGATCGATGTCAGAGGATGGGGAAACCTACTCCAAAGGTTGAAATGCCCATGCAACCTCAAGTGACCTTTGAGCCATTTGAGAAGTGGGGCATGGACTTTGTGGGTCCTATCAGCCCTCCGTCAAAGCAGAAGAAATACATCATTGTGTGCACCGATTACTTGAAAAAGTGGGCAGAGAGAAAAGCAATCAAAATAACAACAAAGGAAAAAGTAGTTGAATTTTTTAGAGAGAACATATTCTACAAGTTCAGGTATCCAAGAGAATTGGTCACAGATCAAGGTAATCAGTTTACTTCCAATTTGATTGAAGACCTGCTCACACATCATAGAATAAAGCACAAAACATCTACTCCTTACAATCCACAAGCCAATGGGTAGGTGGAGGTCACTAACAAAGCATTGGAAGGGATTCTGACAAAGGTAGTGAGCAGCAGTAGAAAAGACTGAGCGGATAGATTAGTTGAAGCCACTTGGGCCTACAATACAACATGGAAGACCACTACAGGGTTCACACCCTATGAGCTGGTCTATGGGAAGAAGGCTTTGCTATCAATAGAATTTGAATTCAATACCTTGAGGATGGCATCTTAGCTGGACCTAGACCTCAACCATGCACAGAAAGAAAGATTACTTCAACTCAATGGATTGGATGAACACAAAATGTACGTCATTCTCCATACAGAGGTAGTTCAGCTTTAGAGAAAGATATGGCATGAGAAAAGCATAAAGGAGAAGCAATTCCAAGAGGGAGATTCGACACTACTCTATGATTCAAGATATAAATATTTCAAGGGAAAGCTAAGGACAAGATTTCTGGGACCCTACACTGTGGAGAAATCCAATGACAATGGTTCAGTTCTGATCAGAACGATTGATGATGAATCCATCCCCATGCTTGTCAATGGACACTGATTGAAAGTCTACAAGAAACCCCTCTCCAAGCGAGAGTTCATTGAATATTAAAATAAGACAGTGATGGTAGTGGAGCATGTCTTAGCCTCCACTTCATCCACTCATTGAAGAAGAAGAAAAAAATAAAAAATAAGGACTCAAGTGGAAACCTCCATGAGGCGCTTGAGTCTGATCATTAGGTTGAAAACCTCTCCTGAGGTAGGCCAATGATGTCAAAAAAGTAAAAAAGAGGAGATAAAAATAAGATCCTTGGGTGAAAACCTCCCTTGGAGGTGCCCAGGGAAAGCTGTTAGGGTGAAAAGCTCCCTGAGGCACCCTAGTCGTTTAAAAAAAAGAAGAAGGGAGAAATGAATTTCCAGTTGCATTGCAGGTTTGCAGGAGGACTACAGGAAGTAGTAGAAGGTGCCAAGGGAGCCCTGAAGCCAACAATAGCACCTATCCTACCTTCCCACACTTTTTTCCATCATTCTGTGCATTTTTTCACCTCACTGTGCTTATTTTTCAAAAACTATGTTTTATACAGGAGGCTCTGTGTTTTCCACAGGAGGCTCCTGTAGGAATTACAAAGAGCCAGAAATGGAAAGAAAAGGAAGTTTGAGGGAAAAGGAAGCTTCATAAAAAATATATAAATCCTCCTACAGTCTTCAAACCTCCTTGCCATCATTTCCAATCCTTCATCACACCCCAAGCATCATTCTTATTCCTGTACAAGAAAAACACAAAGGAAAAAACATTTTTCAAGAAAAAGAAAAAAGAAAAAATAAGAGAGTAGGCAGCGCCATCAACCTCACCTGAAGCATACCTATTACCTTTACATCTCTATCTACATCTCTAGCATCATCCTCACAACTCCAAGCACAGAAAGAAGCTGAAGTTTTGAGGGGAGAGGAAGCTACAGGAGCTCCTATAGGAATTCCTATAGCAGCAAATCCCATTAAAATCCAACATCAGTAGCAAGAGGGTGCAAATATGGAAGTTGAAGAAGACACCTAAAGCTTAGATCCAGCTAGAGAAGAACCTGCACAAGGCATAGCCACACATTAGCAAGAAGACATCATGCAACAAAAGAAACAAAGGCATGCAACAGAGAGAAAGAACCACATCACCTCATAAGGAAATACATTCGGATCTCCGGTAAGTAACTAACCCACTCTTCAGTTTGCATTTGTGTAGTTAGAAGGCATGCAAAAGTAATGATATGGTTGAGGTTGAATGAGGGAAAGGTGGCCAGTTAACTTGGCCACCTTCATCTAGTTGACTCCACTCATCCGAAGATGTCACCCACACGTGCGCACAGTCAACTCAAGAAAGATGTCAAGGACAATTAGTGGAGTAAGTGTGAACTCCGATGAAATCATGAGGGACGATTACAAGGAAAGGGTAATGATGACAAGGCAGGTGGGGACCAATGCTTTGAATATGGCCAGCATACACTTGGCCAGCTCACCCTCAATCACCGGAAATATCCATAAAAAGCATTAAATACTCCTCCCCGAGCACTCTCACCACCTTTTCATTCATTCTCTCCTCGAAACTCTTCTCCTGCAATATCCTCGTGCCCTCATAGCCTCGTAACCATCGTTCTCCATTTATCTCTCCCATATTCCTTCTCTCGGCATTTTCTACAGGAGCACTTACAGGTTCTACAAGAGAACCTATAGGAATTCTACAAAAGGGTCAGCAGTCTTCTATAGGAGGTCCAGTGAGTTGTTTTGAAGGGAGAAAACACAGGTTTTAGCACAATTCTCAAGCTGAGGAGGTAGCTTCTATGCATATTCCCATTGAATATCAAAATATGCAAGCAGTGGTTTAATTTTGAGGAGGAAATAAAGCCTTTAGGTGCTGGAAATACATAACAAAATTTCTGCTTATTTCTTAAAAAAAACACAGTCTTCCTGATTCTCTATTTTTCTTCAAAAATTGTTGTCTCCTTCTCCGCATTTATATTCCAAAAGAAGCATAAACAAAATGATAGGAGGTTTTATGAGGAAGGAGCCCACTAACTCCTCCAAGATCCATGCACATCCCCAAGTAGTGGACACATTCACAAGAGCAAATTGGATGAACTGTTTTGAGAAATTCCAAGGGTTTGATGAGGAAATTACTCAAGAATTTTCCCACTCTTTGGTCCCTGACACCATAACACATGCCACTTTCACCTTTATAGGTCTTTCCATGGAGATAACCCCTGATTTTATCAATAGGGTCACTACCCTTCCTCTTGGATTTCCCTGGAGTAATGATGAGAAACCAATTGGTCAGGCTGCCAAGAAAAACTTCTTCCAAAACAATGAAACCCTTGTAGAGGATAAAAATGGCATTAGAAGGGCTAGCATACCATATCCTTGGGATGAGGTTAGCTACCAAATAATAAAATATATTTCCTATGAGGGGAGGTACAACATTGTCTATGGTTACCATTTTAGAATCCTTCATGAATTAAGATATCACATGGACACTCCAGCCCCTCAGAAGTTGAGCATCCCCTACATCCCCCTGTAATCTCTCATTGACTCTAGCATTAAAGTTCAAGTAGGGAATTCAGAGCAGCTCACTCACCATGGGTTAATCAAAATTTTAGTGGAAGAAGCCCACCATACGTTTACACTCCCTATAGCATGGGAAATCTTCCGAAACATGACAACAGAAGATGACATAAAAGCCCTAACCTATGATATCAGTCCTACTGGCAGTGAGGAGGAAGAGCAGCAAGGGGGAGAAGGTGAGGCAACTGGTGACATAGCAACACAAAAAAGGAAGGAGGAAGAAACTAAGATAGAGGCGGAGAAAGCTGAAGAAACAGAGCAGGAAGAAACATAGCAAACAGAGACAGAAAGAGAAATAGAAGGAGGAGAAAAAGGGGCAGAAAAGATAGAAGTGTCCCCTGAGACTCTAGAAAGAGAGGCAACAACTACTCTCACTACCCTCAGCACACCAATTAAGCCAAAAGAGAAGAGGAAGAGGTAGACCTCAATGTATTTTAGGGCTAGGAAGAGCACAAGAATCAAAATAAGGAAACCCCAACCTTCTTCAAAAGTGCCAATTATTATTGGAGATTCACCCTCTGGCCAAGGGAAAGAATCCCCTTCCAAGGCACCTATCACATATGAAAGGGGGATTCCTAGATCCCCCACATGGAAAGAAAAGGTAGAACTACATGACCCAAAAACAGTCCTACAGGAGGCACAGACACTACGGGAGACCCTGTCAAAACTACAGGAGACCCAAAAGCTAGAGAAAAGGGTAGAAGGACAGCCATAGGGAAAGGAAGAAGAAACATAGCTACAAGAACTTGATCCCCAGCCTAGTCTTGGCTCCTACTACAGTCTTCTTGAGGGGGGAAGAATAATTCCACAAAAATTTGCAATTCCACAATTGTTTGAATTAGAGAAAGAAAGGATAAGGACCCATAGGTGGATGCGAATAGCCAAATCCAAAGGGGTTGAGGATATTGGCCATATGGAGAACAAACTCAACGAAATGGGTATAGAGTTAAGTGTTGTTAGACACATAGAAGTAATTGCAAGAAGCCAACTTGAAATAGAAAATGAATTGCAGAGGAGGTAGCTACAAGAGAAAGAGACCCAACTGGCATGCATGACCAGCTGGTCCATGGAGGTATTGCAATGTATGACACCAACAAAATCCTATGGCCTATATCTCAAGGACCAATGGTTGCAATTTCAGATAAAGACTTCAGCACAAAGAGGCACAATCCCTTTCCAAGATTACAGGCAGTTTATGGACCTATGTGATCAAAGCACATCAAAAGATAAGGAAAAGATGGCAGAATTCTACCTACATAACATGGCCCTCACAGACATGAATGTGTGGGACCCCAATTCCAGGTCAAGGGACTTGCAACTAATGGCCATGGCCTCATGGATGAACCATGAAGAGTTAAGGGTAGCAAAAATAAGAAGGTTGATGATAAAGGAGCAGAATGAGCCATTGATGATCAGAGCTAAGCCATCAGACCCCATGGCACTCATCAACACACATAACCTGCTAGCCAATAATCCTCAAATTTCCCCTAGATATATCAGTGATCAGGCACAAGCCATTGCACATTTTTGAGGATATGGAAAGGTTACTTGGGGATGACTGTGTGCATGCATGTATGAGGAGATGGAACACCTTACCACACAGTCTACAGATCAGGGAATATCATTCCCCAATGAGGATGAAGGAGGAATTGGGGAGAGTGCCAATGTATAAGCACTCCATATAGAGGCTGAAGATCAATTGGATTGGCCTAAAATTGAGTCCCCCACTGCTACTAGGCATGCTGAAAGGCAGAAGAGAAGAAGAACAGCAGGATTAGTGGGAAGAAATAGACAAGAAGGCAAGATTATATGACAAGGAAGAGCAGACCACATCAGAAGCATGGGATGCTAGGGAGGCCACCAGGGCCATCAAATATGAGGAGATGGACTAAGTTGCTCAGAGGATGAGCAACACTTTCAATAGGGGGGTGATGATGAGCGTCATAAATGGGTAATTATATGGGTTCATTTTACCTCCTGACCTAGTCAAATCAACCATTCTCTTAGCTTATTGTATGATTTTCTAATTATATTTATGCTTACAGAGTGAGTTGAGTTAGGTATGATGCCATGTGGTCTAATATATGTTTAATGCAGATTATTGATGAATTTTGTGGTCAAAGTCAAGGATCCAATGGACAAATGGCAGCAATAACTTGAAGTGGACAAAGGGGAGGACTTATAGGAGGGAGTCCCGATCATTAGTACTCCTCACTTCAAATTCCCCTTCATTCATCTCGGAGTACAAGTAGCCAAGTCATGCGTTAGTAGGTAGTCGAGTAAGTGGAGGATAATTGATGGCTATATCGCGTTTTGGGAGCCAAGCCTCACTGATTTTAAGGAAGATGTTGGTAGCTTCATTCGTATAAGTAGAGAGGCCTAGGGCCTCACTAGGGTTGGATTTTTTTTGTACTTTTTCTTATGTAAACTTTACCCAACTTCGAGCTTATTATTTTAATAGTTCCATGTAATCTTGTTATTGTTTTGGAAATAAAGATGGAATCCTTTTTGAGTTAGCACTGAGTTAACTTAGACGGATAAAGCTCTTGGGTTAGGGCCCAATCCAAGTAGCCAAGCTCCTCTTTACTTGTATTTGTATGTTTTATTTCATTTTGTAGATTAGGTTGCTGTTGGATGAATTTCTTTTATGGTCAAGAATAGGTTTCTTTTGATGATTCAATAGTTTGCTTCCATTTGTGCTTTCTATAGTAGGTTAAGCAGTGATAAAGAAAAGATCCAAAATGCTAGCAATAGTGCCTTGGCCTCTCTTTCTCCCTCTAGGACTGTGATTTGAGGCAAAGACCCTCTTGCTGCCCCAAAAACATAGATTTTCCTCATTCATAGGACTTCTAGTGTTCACAACCTTTTAGTTGGTTAATAGTCTGGTTCGCTTTGCTTCAGAACTTCTCCATCATGCTAACTTCTTTATTTAAAGTAGTCTTCTTTCATTATTTCCTTTATTACAGGAGTTATCAGCATTTCCTTTCCTAGATCATAGTTTAGATTAGTTTGATGCAAAACTTAGTTTTTCTAGATGCACTCATGTCATTGCTTGCTAAATCTCATTAGTTGATTGTCAGTTTTTTATGCAGAAAATATCTTCTAGCAGAAGGCTAGGATATCAGCCATCCTATCCTCCATTTGATCCATGCCCTACTGGTCACCCAAGTCTCCCCTCAATTCTGCCTTATTTTCCTGCATTTTCCATAGAATTCCTTCCTCTCTCCTTGAGCAGATCCTATAATATTTCTCTCTCCTAATGAATCTTGGTAGACCCTAGGTGCCCTAAAACCTCATTCCAACCTTCATTCACCTTTTCTGCCAACTCTCACAACCTCGAAACAACCAAATCTACTGTCAACCTCCTCCTATAGGCCTCCTATAGAACGTTGTTTTTCCTCCTGTAGATTTTCCTGTAGGCTTTCTTTTGAAGGCCAAGTGTTGGAAAAGCTTCCAGAAGGCCACTTGAGACCTCCTAGGACCCAACCACACCATACTACATCCTCTCAAGTGCCAAAACCACCCTTCAACACCACCTATTTGCTGCCACCTTCACAAACAATAAATCACATGCATGTCAAATTCACATAAAAATCCAAAAAGACGTTTTTTGCTCATTTACTTCCTTAAATAGCTTAGTTAGATGTTGTTTGCTTCCTTGAGTAGGTAATGGCATTCTTTTCATGGTTTCCATAGGGTTTTCTGCAAAAGTAGGATTAGTTGGTTAATTAGGATTTACTTGGTTTGCTTTACATTTCAGTCTTTCTCCTTTCTGCAGTTAGAGTAGTATCTGTAGAGTATTATTTCTCTCCTTTCATCACATATAGAGCTTCTTCTAGAATCCATCGAAGTTGGCTTGAGATCCTAAACCTACACTACATTCTTATGGAATAATTCATGACAACAGCAAATAGTATGGTTTTCCAGCAATGTATAAACTCAAATAAACCCAAGGAATTTAAATTCTGGGAAATAATATTAAACAAAAAGAATTATTATTATAACAAAACGAATTATTATTATAAACCCAAGGGATTAATATTAAAATCCCAAGAGATTAATATTATAAACCCTTGTGATTATTATTATAAACATAATAAAATATTAATATTATAATCCCAATGGATTAATAAACCCAACGAATTTATATTATAAGCCGAAGGGATTTATTATAAACACAAGGGATTTATATTAAACCCTAGGATTAATATTATAAACCGTATCAATATTATTATAACCTTGAAATATGAACCCTTAGATTAATAAATGCAATGGATTGATATTATAAATCCAAGGCATTGATAAATCCAAGGGATTAATACTAAAAACCCGAGGGAATCACATTAAACCCAAGTGATTAATATTGTAAATCCAAGGTATATAAACCCAAAGAAAAATATTATAAACCCTAAAACAAATATGCTTGACCATGCATGACCATGGTTTTCATATTGAGACAATTTTTGTCATAATGCAACATTGGGACATCGTTGACCATGGTTAACCAAGATTGATTTTCATTTTGAGAGAATTGTTGAGCCTCAAACCTGCACCTTCCTATACACCCTCTTAGCCTTCTTTCTCCACTCACTTCATTCACCCAGTTGTTAAATCATTGCATTATAGTCTAAAAAGGACTGTTTATATGGTTTTCTGACTATACTTATGATTGTTGTTTGGTTTAGTTTTTTTGTTCATGCAGCTGCGGAAACTTGTCAGTTTCCGCAGCCAGCACAGGTTTCTGCAGCCAGCCCAGGATTCCACAGCTATTTTGTTAAAAGCTGTGCTCCAGGTGTCCTCTGAAGAAACAAGCTACATGGGCAAGCTCCAGGTGGCGGATACATGGAATGTGTCCCTTCAAATCAGCCAAATCATCCATGAGAGGCCGCGATCAACCAAAGTCAAAGACAAGGCCAGCCAAAGAGTTCAGCGGTAGCACGTCACTGTTTTGGGCACGCGAATGATATGTGGCATGGTCCTCAGCTCACGAAGGCACCAACACACTTGGAGATCATTCTTGAAACATGAATCTAACAGCCAACCACTCCGAAGATTTAAGAAACATGATGATAGTTACACTAGATCTCGGTTGAAGAGATCTACGTGTCTTTAGTAACACAGTTAATAGTGTAGAAGTTGTTAGTTAGCTTTAGTATTTTGGGATTATAAATAACATGTCATTGAACGCTGTGAGAAAGATTTTTGATATGTAGGGATTCTGAACTGTTTATGTAATTCCGCACTGCTGGTTATCTTATCACCCCACTGTTTTATATGCTGCTGTTTTAATACATGAGAAGACTTTTCTGAGTTCAGCCATGTGATTATTTGTTGATTGGCTGAAGTGGTAGAGGGCCCCTGCATGCTAAAGTCTTGTAAAGTGTTCATTTAGTTTCATTATGTTTTTGCTTTTATCATTAGCTTGTACATAATATGTTGTTTTATGTTTCTGCTATTTATATTTTCACCTTTGTTTCCTTAGAGATGTAAACTGATCAGTGCTTTTCTGCAGGTTTTCTTAGGCAGCCCGGGCAATTTTTCATCTTTTTGATAACTTTTGGCATATGAGATCATCTTGCCCTTCCTGCTAACTTTCATTTTCTGAAGTTTAAATTCAGCATTATCCTTTTTAAGTTGTGAATAGTTTATTTCTTTTTCTGCTACTTAGATATCATACTTCTCATCAATTTATGGTTTCTTTCTATGGTCAAGCGACTATATTAGCATGAAATCAGAATAGTACTAACCGTAGTGTGATTTATTTATCATATTGCTTACTCATGGTTGCTTTCCACAAGGTAGATTGAGCTGAATGGTAAAGGACTAGAAGAGTTCAAGTAGTGTGATTAGTTTCTTTTATGCAATTTACTTTCTTGTCATTTAGATATCATATTGCTTGACATGTTCATGATTACTTCCCCAAGGTAGATTGAGCTGAAGGGTAAAGGATTTGAAGAATGCAAGTAGTGTGATTAGTTTCTTTTATGCAATTTACTTTTTTGCCATTTAGATATCATTTTGCTTGACTTGTTCATGATTACTTGCCGCAAGGTAGATTGAGCCGAAGGGTAAAGGATCTGAAAAGTTAAAGTAGTGTGAATTAGTTGCTTTGCTTTAAGTTTGAGTTGTTTTTAGTGTTTACTTTCTTTTCATTTTAGCAACAAGGATACTGGGCCATTGTCATTAGTTCACCATTTGATGCATTTATTTTCTCTTAAGAATTGATTTCATTTTAGTTATTGAAAAGCTTTCTTTTGAGCACTTTCAAGTTTAGAAACCATCATCGTCTACACTCCATACTTCACTTTCATTCTCACCATCACACATTAAGGAAAAATAAATCCAAAAACAAACTAAAAAGCTTAAAACTACAAAAGCCTAAGGAAATAGTTATCTAGTACATATAGTACACTTCACTTCGTCAGTTTACGAACCCCGGGTTGACATTTTAAATAGCACATTAGATCACACTAAATTGACCAAATAGTTGGTACAGATGTTCGATCAAGTTGGATGATTTGAGCAGATGTCTTGTTCCACTGCGCATTGATTTTTTTAGCAATGGAGAGCGATATGATGTTGGATGTCATGCCAGAATCAACCAAACAGTTGTGAACATTATAGCTGAAGATTTCGAATGAAAGCAGGAATGGAGATTAAACTGAGTTTTCTTCTTCCATCCAGAGTGTGTTTAGCACAGTTGAAAGTGATCTGAGAGGTGTGCTTTCTCCCTTGCTGGTAAAGTTCGCGTTGTCTGCTGATGTCTATCCTAGTGCACGCAACAGGATGTCCTGCTAACTCTGGATATTAGCCAACTCAAACAAACTGATGTTTGTGCGATTTTTCTTCATGTATTCCACAATGTTGTAATCCAGAGGGGGTGGACTCAGTGAGGTGTTTAGGGTAGGACTGGTATTCGCGTTGTCCGATGGATTGTTTTGCAACTTGCTACTCATGGATGTACTCTTGTTCGTTGTTGTCTTCTCAAGCTTACTTTGCGTTTTCTGCTTTTGGATGGCTAGTGGATCAACCCTCCTCAGCAGTTTGAGTTTCTGCTTCATTTCCCCAATTGTAAGGGGAGCCCCTTTACTTATGAGATTGTAGTGCTCATTTTGCTTGGAGGCTGCTTCTCAGTGTTTGTCTTCTGTGCTACTTGTGCACACTAATACATGTTAATCACTCGCTCAGTGCTTGAGGTCTCATCAAGTGCAGCATCTTTGTCATCATCAGTGTCCTCCAGTTGTGACTACGAACTACTCGACAAGTTTGTCATTTGGTCACATATGGAGCCTGCAACTCGTTTCCAGTCCGAACAAGATCCTTCCCGGTGCTTGTCTTTGTGAAATGAACAAAATTCATTGTTCGCGCAATCATCAACCTGGAACACTGAGTTGGAGCTCTATGCAGTTTTAGTCAAGCAGTTGTTGTTACCTCATGACATGCTTCCTTGTCTTTTTTTGGGCAGTCGTCTACTCGCAAATGTGTCTGTTGATCGTTGTTTCAATTCAGACACTTCTGTTGTCAAGTTCTTGACAAGGCAAGTAAGGGTTTTAATATCACTTGTTCCTTTGTCTCTACCCTTGCTTGCTACAACCTAGGGCTTCTGGCTCGCGCCTCTGGAGTCCTTCGTTGGTTCATCATCCTTGATGACTCCAATCACGTGTAGGTCCTTTTCTACAACGATTGCCTCTTCGCAATTTTCTAACAGTGTTGGTTTCGCAACTCGCTTGACGAACTATGCAATGCTAGTTGGCAGTGCGGACGTGTAGTAGTCGACAATGATAGATTCACGAGGTTGTATGTCTGCTGCAAACTTGTTCAATATGGGCATAAACCTCTAATTGAAATATTTTACCTTTTCTTTCCCCTCCACCTCTAGGCTTCCTAGTTCCTTAAGTAATATGGTTGGGGTCTTGTCATGAACAAACTTTTCTAAAAACATACATTCGAACATACCCCATATCTATATGGAGTTGACAAGAAGGTTGTGATACCATGTTGTTGCGTGATTGTCCAAGGTACATGGGAACAATCTACATGCAACGTCATCGTAGCATACCTCAAGTGTCTGCAGCTATAGGTAGAAGTTGTCTAAGTGATCTTCTGCCTTCACTATGCTATCAGGGTCAAACTTTATGATCATCCTCTCTGAGTGCTTCGGAATCTTGTGAAAATAACCTAGGAGGGCCAATGGTCCTTGAGTCATCCATCTCATATTTTGGTCAGTCATGTCTTCTTGCTCTTCATCCTCCTCCTCTTCTTCAGAATCTGAAGGTTCCGGATATGAGTCTGGTTGTTCGTCTCCACCTATGCCTTCTCTGTTGCCTTCCCCTCTGCCTCCTATACCGGAGTCTGAGCCCAAGATCACGAGGGTGTCTCGTTCTCCCTGTCGGAAGACCAGAGGTTCCTCTCCGTCCTCAACAGCTTCTGCCAGTGGCAAGAATTTCTTCTTCCACTAATGATAGAAGAACCCTTATGGGAGTGATTTTTAGATTTCTTGATGCATATGGAAGATGTTGGATTCCTGGGATCAGTTCGACTACTTTCGCAAACTTGTGGGTGATGGGATGGATGGAGCGAAGTTGCTAATATGAAATTTCCTGTTCAGTCCTAGGAGGTGAGGAGTAACCAACTCCAAAGTCATGCGCAGGTGAGAGGGAGTGCACGTTACTTCCTTGACCAGATGATTGATGAGTGGGGGTGAGAGGACATTCAACCATAAACAACTGGCGGTCGTCCTTCTGGTCCCAAAAATGTTGACGAAGTCCCAACTAGACCTCATACCATTTGGTGTAGGAGTCCCATCTAGTATGATGGCCTGGTTTCCATTATCTCAAATGTTTGACTTAGCTCTTACTTGTCATCAGAAGAGAGTGGTCTTCTTTGTCTTCGAACAATGAGATTTGAATTCCTAGTGAATGCTAGTGTTACTTGGGTCAAGGCTCTTTCACAGCAAAGGGAGAGGGTGGGAGTGAGTCTCTAGTCCTAAGGAAGGAAGTCCCAACTCTTTCAGAAACACACAACACAACAGGACATGCACAACTTCCAGAAGAGCAATCCACACGGATGTGGCAGTCACAACACCCAAAGGAAGATAGCACGTCAACACCCAACTGGGCAGTCCATGCGAGTGCGACAGTCGTTATACCCAATTTACGTGAAATGTTTTCTCTGATGTCCGGGGAGGTAAACAACATGGGTAAGACATCATTAATAACTTATACAACACATTTTCATTAATATATGTATTAGAATAGCTGAATGATTTCAATCATTTAACAAAGGTTAAAGCAACATGTATTACAAGTGTTCAAGATTAATTCTTACAAACAGTTACAACACGTGTGAAAACGTGTTGGCCTAGGAGCAGGCTTCTGAATTAAGTGAAAGTTCTAAGATATATCGATACACCATACATCACTAACCCCATGGGTGGGGCTTTGGAGCCACTACTCACTCCTCAAAGAAAATGTTACAGACTCTCAAGGCTATGTGGGAGGAGCCAAGGTGAAAAGTCCCTTGCATGTACAAATGAGGGGGTATTTATAGCCAAGGGTGAAACTAGCCCTTGTGACTATTCGACTTCCCTCATGAATGTTTGAATTTCATGACTTTTCAGATTACATGACTCTTGGATTACAAGTGGGTCTCTTGGACTTCCACATTACATTACATTGATTGACAATAATATGGCCCACAATAGTGATGTGGCCGACATGACTCATGACACGACTCGACACGACAGTGCTGGTATGTTCATGTTGTTGTTGGTGTGTATGTCGAGCTGCAGTGTTGCTGAGTGATGGATGTCCTCTTAGTGTATCACAGCTTCACCTTCGCATGGCAAGGTGTGTAGATTCCTCGATGACCATTAGGTTCGCTTGATGTTGCATGTGCACATTGCTCCTTTGCTGGCATGCTCATCCATTCGTGAAAATATCTCCTCGCGTGTTCGCTCGTCTGTCCATCCGTGAACACATCTTCGCATGGTCTTCTATTCTCGAACACATCTCCTCGCATGCATCATTCATTCGTTCGTTCGCGAACACATCCTTTTGCATGTACTCTCCTTGTTCATCCCATCCATTGTTGCATCATGTATGTTCATGTACCTATATCTGCAATAACTCATGATGATACAACATCAAATCCATAAACCTCTTAGTCTACCATGATGCATGATCGTTCGCTTTCGGATGCAGGTGACCGGGAGAGAAGACAAGGCTACAAAACTACACGGGGCAAGTTTCAAGCTGGAATGCGAGCTCCAGGAACTGATGGGAGACTGAGATGGACAATCCAGATCAGCAGTGACTATCCACGGGATCTGGATCAGCTCTAGGGCAGATCTACACAATTTCTGGAGTGAAACATTTTGGGCAGCAAAGGGCCTTAACAGCAAAAACTGCGCAATTCTTGGAGGGAGCTGGTTGCGGCCTCTAGGAAGCTTGGTAGCAAAAACTGCGCAATTCCTGGAGGGAGCTGATAACAGGATGGCTCGGTAGCAAAAATTGCGCAATTCCTGAAGGGAGCTAGCAGTGGGCTACGGGGTTGCTGGAGACAAAAACTACGCAATTTGTGGGAGGATGACCTACTAAACACCCCTGTGCAGTTTCTGAGCTGAGTGAAATGTTGGGCTACTAATGGACTTTCTCAGAAATCTGCACATTTTTCTAGGTGAGTAGTCAGTCGGCTAACTGGGTGCCTGGCTGGAAAAATTACACAATTATGGATGGGAGACAGGGACGTACACTTGGTGTCTCTCTGACCTATCTGCGTAGTTTTCTCAATCAGTGGAGCGGGTAAGTTCTGTAACTTCTACGTAATTTTTTAGGGGAGTGAGTCCCGGGGTCACTGCCCAGTCAAACTCTTTGGTTGACCACCAGGAGGGTTGGTTAGTCATCTTGTAGGTAGCGCAAATTGAAATGGCTTGTTGGACACTTTTGCGTTGTTCTGGGTGACAATCAATCGAGTCGATTGTAGGGTGGAGATCTGACTGTTATATGGTGATCCGATCGTCAAAACTTCAACAAAAATGACTGTGTGAACGAGTGAATTTGTGCATACGTGACTTTTGCAAACACACACTCAACATAACTTAACGACAAGACACCTCAAACTATCAAGACAACATATACCCAACATGACTAATTGATGGTGCGAGTGACAAGCACGATGCTTGTGATGGATCGTTGAATGACCACAACGACGCTTACATGATAGTGCATACAACTTCGTGTGTGAGTGCAACAAATGTTTACATAGCGAACACGTCATGTACACATGAAGTGAAGACCTTGTGCACAACCAGAACATGGTTATAAGTGTGACATTGTGACCAAAATCCAACAAGTTCTCTGTTGAACAGTCAAGCAAAGAGGGTTCAAGGACTCAACATGAGCTCACAGAGTGAGCCCGAGTGATTGCAAACATCAAGTAAAACTTTAAGGGAGGCTTCGAAATTGGATGCGGGCCAAAATTTTGGAGGGTGTTGCAACCGCTACAACACAATGATGTCGAATAATTTTTTTGGCTCTTTTTCATCAATGATGCATGGTCATGTGCATGCATCATTTTTGTATCCACTAGTTTTTCAATTTCAAGCTAAAAATGTATTGTTTACCATAGCACATGTTAATAGTTTCCACTGTTTGGTCTCTTATAATGATTCTTTGATCGATGGTGAACAATATATGTACTATTTGAAATTAGTGATCTCTTTTTTGTAGCACATTGTAATTGCTATGAATAATAAATATATTAGTTATTTTGAACTAGAGCTCTTATGATAATTTTTTCATCGACCTATGTTATCAATCTTGCTTGGAAATTATGACAGATTTTAGTTTCTCTCTACCATAGTATTTTTTGTAACAATATTGGCTTAGTTATTTTATGTATTTATTATTTAACATATACAATTTAGTGCTCTAGATATATTCTAAACAAGATATTGAGAAATTTGTAAAGTAATATCTCAATCATTGATAACTTGATATCTTATTTTCAATCTCTCATGTCACTCTGGAGTCTGTGCTTTCACTGTAACAATATGGAACTCATTATGATTGATAAAAATATCACCAAACTTGTATGTTTGGACGCACCTACTTCTGAAATGTTGCGAGTTGTTCAATCATTGAATCAAGTGATTTTATCCTTGTATTCATTAAGCATAGTAGAATTATGTTCAATGTTAATCCAGTTTCATTTAGCCCTGAATTGGAGGCAGAAGTTGCTATTTGCTTCAATACACCAATCAAAAACATATGTCAGATGAGCATGTTAAAACAGAGTTACGGAGTATAACAAAAAATGTGTCTATAATTGCTCTCCAACCACATGTTTTTATTGTACCAATATTATCAATGAATCGATGAATTGAGGTCAATGACAATCTAAAACACGTGCCACACACTTCAAACAATGGAATGACTAAGAGAGAAGAAAAAACATAAATTTATGGATAAAGAGATATGTGTTTTTTAAGCACTTATTACCTATTATTTAATATTGTTGGGAAGTTTTATGAGATAATCTTTGAGTACACTCATATGCCATTTGATATACTCAATATAGTATTATGATGCATCCGCATAATCATGATACAATTAATAATGCACTCATTTTTTAAACTAAAACTATTGTGCATGTATTGCACATTTTATTATTTTAATGTTAATATGATAATTAATCTCACAATGCATAGTTTTCCCTATAATTTTGTGATTTTCAATCTTAGTATTTGATTTATCATGTGCCTTTGCAAATAATTCATTTTGTTGTCCTTATTATGGGCTTTGTATTATATTATTCTTTTTCTTGTTGAGTGGTACAAGTTGCTACACTAAGTCATTGAATCCAAAAACTAGAAAAACAACAATGATGTGAAACTCATTTCTAGGTAAACTAGGAAGTCATAAATGACATGTGTTTACTCTTGTGCTTTTTGAACTTTTTTGCTTTACATTAATACTAAGGCCTTTTTTTCACAAGACGAATTATGATATATTGATTTTTGTACTAGGCCTCTATAAGGTCTCCCTCTGTACTTCGGCTCAATATTGATATCTAGTGAATTCTAATTATTGTTATTGTAATACAACAACAACAACAAAACATGTTTTCATGTACAAGGGAAAAAAAATGCTCTTTGTCACATATTAAGCAATCTATACATGGCTATGTTTGATCTGTGCTTATATTGTCTGAGTTGCCAACGTTGCAGGAATTTTCATGGTTCTCGATATGAGAATCACCATGTGTCCTAGATATTCTTCTATTTCCCTCGTTGTTAGCATAACAAAATTTGCAAGTTTGCCTTGTTTTTCATATCTATCTTTGTATTTTCTCATCTAATTTAATTAGAGGTATAGAGATGGTATTTCGTGAGTGAGCTATGAATAAAAAACAACATTGATTGACATTAAGTCAATCTAAGGATCCTTGGACATACAAAGGAACTCTATTAAACCCTAATCAAAGTGCTTATTAATAGATTTTTGTTAACAAATGACACAACATATATCTTCCAATCATTGAGAAATATTCCATTTTCCTACCCCTCTTTTAAGATTTTGATTGAAATAAAGACAAATGTTATCAGTGTTATTTCCTTTCATGTACTTGGTCAATGTTCATAAATTTTCTCTTGTTGATTTTGCAGTTATGCATTGTGTAGGATAATCGAAAATATGCGCCACCGGAGAGGAAACCAATGAAAAACATGATAGCTATGATATATGTGGTGATCTTAGGTATACTCTCGTTTGTTTAGAGATTCAGAATCCAAAAAGTTTGTTACTCATTTGTCTCTATTATTTTGATATGGCTCTTATTCATTGTTTTCACCGCAATATCGCTACACATGATACAAGTGTCTTCAAAGCATTTTGTTGCAAAAATATCTTTGATTGCTTTGGAAAAAAAAAAATCAAAACAACTTTGTATTTTAGTTAGAGGAATAGTTCTATGTATAACAAGTCTATAATATGTTTTCAGTTGCTTGAACAATTTACTTTATGGTTATCAAACACAGTCTACATTAGTAACTTTAACTATGACACATGTAAACAATTACTTGGAAATCACTGAATCTAGCCTTGATCGCTAGTTTCAAGTAACTAAAATCCAAAAATTTATTTAAAGATTTACTAATCAAGTATTTATTGCTAATATTAATTAAATAGCACAGAAGAGCTAAATGTAGGATTACACATGTCAACCATTTTTCATTCACAATTATAATTAAAATATGAGCATAAATTAATTGAACAGGAGGAATAAAAACCCTTTATGTTACTGCTAATGTTATTTGTGATTCAAAAAAAAAAAACAATACTCACTCATTCCATGTGTTGGCTCACTAAGATGTCTTTTTATAGGCAGTCTTAATCCCTACATTAGTTGTCAACCCGAGGTAAGTCTTTCTATTTCAAGAGTGCCAACGCAGTATGTGCAATGAAGCTAGAGGTTATTTAAGATGAATCATTGCAATCATTAAAGGCTAATTCTTCAATCCAATTCACACAACTCTGCAAAGAACTATCTATGAAAAAATACTCACAACACACTATGTAATTCTATGCAACTTGTTTGGAAACCAATTGGAGCTGAATGCAAATGAGAATTACACTGAGAATCATTCAAATAAGCTTGAGGCCAATCACACTTAATCAAGTAAAGAAACTACGACTATTGAACAACACTACCAATCTATAACAACCCAAATCAATCCGCATTATTCAATTGAACAACAATAATAAATTAACAGCAATCAACAATCGGTAATTGAACAACAATAGGTAAGTGAACAACAACAACGATAAAGGATTCCTAAATGGTAAACATTTTATGTTGCAATCCGTAGAAGTTAATCAGCCTTGTCTCTCAAGATCTATGATAACATCTATTCAAATGAACAGCAATCAAACACGCATTCACTCATTCTAATCAAGGCGCTACTTAGGTATATCTCATAGCTTCAATATAAATCTAATTGAGCAGCAGTATAAATCAATGTCACAAATCTTCAAGATAAATGAAATAACTAAACATTAAATCAATTGCAAAGACCGAATATAAAAATATAACACAAAGGAGTAGTGGAACTTCTTGTGATTGGGCCCAGAGTCATCAAAAGCCTCTACTTAATAAAAACTTAGAATATGGAGATGTATCAAACGCAACCTTCTTTCATTAAATTCAAAGTAACAACTGACAGAGTCATTGAATTAACAACGTTTTTGCTTCAAAAAGAATAATTACAAATTAAAAGTCTCCACAAGTATCTAGTTGCCTTTCAGCCCTATATAACATAAAAGAGAAACATCGATAGAAGCGAATCCTCGGATCAGGAGATCCTGAGGATTTCGCAATATAAAATCTGGTCATGTGATAAAATAGTAGTATTCGAACTGATCTTCCGCTTCCTTGTCTGCCCTAGACGTCGTGGCTTTTCCCCTTTATGGCCTCATGCTATCCTACCAACTGAACAACTTTTGCCCAATCACATCTCTGCATACAAAGATAGAAAAGAATCAGTTTTTCATACTAAATTTGCTTATTCTATCACCAAATAGTTTCTTCCAACTTTAACTGATAGTTTCCTCATTTTAATCTATAAATAGAGATAATCTTATAAGGATGAATGATAAATAAAGCATTTAATGAAGAGAAATCATACCTTTTTCCTGTCCCAACGTACTCCCTAGCTTACCTTGTTGCACGTTTTCGTTCAAGAGAATAGTTCAGATGCAACTACGTGAGGGAATAAGCAGGGTGTACTTCCTCCCTGTGATTCCTAAAACCATTATTTTGCTTGAGGACAGCGAAAGCTTGGGTTACCTTATGATCTTTTAAGTTATAATCACTACGGTATTGATCAAGAGGGTACCATATGATTAGGGTTTTGTAGCAGCATCCTATCCAATCTAGCCCCATTGTTAAAAGCATATTTCTATATTTATAAAAACGAGAAGAGGCAGCTTGGAAGTTACAGTATCTCAACAGTACTCGGCCCCTCACAGTGTTACTGGAAACTTCCCATCTTTGCCTTGATGCAGCCAAGGCTTCTTCTTTAATATCCTAGAAGTATTTCTTTCCAGCCTAAATGATATCAGTATGGATTGGCCCCAATTTTCCTATGAAATTGTCTTTTTTCATAAACTGCTTATGTCGGACAGATAAGAGTATTGGTTGTGTAGGTTCTCCTGTGACCCATAGGTCAATGCCATACTCACACCTTTTGAATGTGTTGTAAGCCTTGGCCCATTTTAGCTGATTAGCAGCAAAGGAGAGGAATGCTTGAAATTGAATTTCCCCTATAAAAGGGGTAGGGTGGCTATCCCTGTCATCCTCTAAAAAAAATTATGCATATAGAGCTCACAAAGGAGGTGTTGAACCTTCTCATTGTGTTCTCTGAAACATTTAATAAAATCAGGAGTGGTTTTAATTCTGCTGGTTTACCAACCTTAACGGCCTTAACTTTTAATAGGAGATATCTCTCCATAAGAAATAAAGCATAGTTGGTGGCGGGAGCTCGACAATATAGAGTATCTGAATAGAGAGAACATACAATCTCCATTTGTGCTCTGGATTTCTGCAATTGACCCTCTAAATTTTCAAACTTCTTTTGCTTAGCCTTGTATTGAGCAAAAGTCTCATCTTCTGTCCTGGTAAGTGCCTCGAACTTCTTCTTTATTCCTTGGTGTTCATGAAAAGGGACCACCTTTTCCTTGTGCTGAGCTAGTTCTTGGTGAACTGTTAAAAGCTCATTCTTTAATTTTCTAATAACGGATTCTCTAACCAAGGGGGTGTAAAGGGGCGTTTCATTTGTTTGGGCCTCTGCATCTTAGGTCTCCTTAGGGTCGGTCTGCATAGAAGCTTCATCTACTTCCAGAATTACAACTTGAACATTTTCTCCAATATTAGTTTGGACAACAATGTCCGCAGTGGGGTAGGTCGTTTGAGTTCCCTATGAAAAGATACAGGGCTCCTCAGTTTATATGGCAGTATCTTCTCTGATAGTTCGCTCAGTTTGGGTTTCTTTTGGGAAAACCTCAAGAAAATCTGTCCGAGTCTCATCATCCTTCACAGAACATTGTTTTGTTTGTGTCCCTGCATTTTCCATTTCTACTTTCAATTTCCTCATTCCCGTTGCTTCTTTTAGCTAATATTTCAACTGCTTGATTACCTGCTTCCGTTTTCTACATTTTTTTAGCACCTTTTTAAGCTTAGCTTTGTAGGGCTCTTCTACTCTAAGGCTTCCATCTAGGGCTGTGTTACCTTCTACTACTTGTACAAGTGACAATATGTCATCATCAGGAATGTTCCCCATTGGAATTGTGATTTTTGGTGGAATTTCTCCTTCCAACTCATAATTATTATTCATTTCGTGTTCAGGAGATCCCAATGCAATGTATCTCCTGAACAATCATCATTCTCATGATCTCCTTCTTGGTAAGCCTCGTCCACAAGGGACTTTGAAAAGAGAATATCACTTGACTGATTGGCGTCCCTCATGTTTTCACCTTCAAGGTTTCTTTCTACTGCGGGGTCCACTGGACCGATGCCTATGGCTTGAGTTTCCTTTCTACTGGTCATTTCTTCTTGTTCCTTGACTTCGATGGGTGTTTCCATATCAAGAATTGACTCTCTTTGCTCCTCCATGGCATCAGTGCATGTTGGGTTTGTTCATGACTAGAATTGTTAGCAGGGACTGACCGATCAAGGGTACAATTCTGTTCTTCAGTGTTCCGTGGCTATTCCCTGCCTTCAGTAAACACTCCCATGCTTCCCAAAACCCTTGCCACTTCCTCTAGATAGTCTTGCAAAGGAGGGTCTTGAGGACTAAGAGGAGATGTGCCGGATGGTTCAACTTCTTCTGCTTGGATTGGAATGCGTCGTTGGGCTTTTACTCTCACCGAGCGTTTACGCTTAGCTGATCCTAGGGGTACCGTGGGGCTCTTTCGATTTAATATTTTCTTTGGGCCTGGGGTTCTTAGCCCTTGCTGCTCTGTTTCCTCATTTTATGGGGGTAGAGCCAAGGTGGGATTTATGATACTATCCCATGTTAATTGTTGTTGTGCCAATCTATTTGTGATGATTAACTTAATTAGCCCTTGATGGTTGACTACACTATGTGGGTCATTGTTTTTTCTTACTCGTCATGCAACATCGTGTAACAGGAAATTTAGATAAAATGGTAAATTAACTGAAATTCTTTGCTTTAAAATGGCTGGGAGTTTCAGTTGTCGAGGCTTTACCACATCATGTCGGACGTCGCGGGTGATATATCTTTGGACGATGACCACCAGCTCTTGCCACGATCGCTGCAATGCTGAAGGATGAATCCCTTTTCACATTCGTACCAGTCGCTCGCCTAGGTCCTGGAATGCTTCAATTGCACTGTATAAAAGGACGTGTTTGTCTACCCATTTCACCCCTTCTGCCGAAATTTAGGTGACTCCGGCCAGGACTTCTTCTGAAACCACCATGCTTATGCCTTTGACCACTGTACTACCGTTCTACAGATTTTGCAGAAATTCCAGCATTAGCTCTTCATGGAATCCCTGTAGTCTATTTAAATATTGTAACCAGCCAACACGTTCAAGGATTTCATGGGATTGATTCGACACCAACAATACTGGAGACTCACTCTGAAATGCTCTTCCGCCCATGGCTGCTGTAATTGAGTCCGGTTCTTCTGTATACAACTGTGTTTTTTCCTGTAATGCAACACAGCAGCAATGTATATCATAGAAACTATAAAGGAAATGATGCTACTTGGATAATTATTATCATTTTTAGTTAAGTCGTTCATCCTGTCAGCAATACTTAACGTAAAATTTTATGTTCACATGCCTTCCATAATGGTTGCCATTCTTCGACCAATCAGAATTTTCTGCTAATTATTACACATTCCTGCACATCATGCAATTCGTACTCTAGAGGTAATCTGAATGATTGTCACACAGTTATCCATAACTGGAATACATGCCATCATACGTAGGCCATCCCCCCTGATGAGAAAAGGGCGTCCACGTCCTTTCAGCATGTGGAAAATAGACAAATAAACCAATGCTAAATAAGTTCCAGCAACCAATCTAAAAAACACAACACGCAAATCAATAAAGCATTTAAACGATATCCGCCGTTAGACGTGAATTGGCCAAATCAAAATAAAAACAACAATATTAAGTCATTATGTCAAAGATTTTATCGTGAACGGAATTAATCACATTAGCATAATCGACGATTTATGTTTAATGATTATCATTTAATGCTCGGACATATGGAATATGATAAATATAGATTAAAATTACCATGATATGCGGCTTGTAAAAGTGCTACCAAATGGAAATTTGCGTTAGAAATAAAGTCATTGGTGATAAGAGGTAAATGTCATATTGCAATATAAGATAATACTTCAATACCACAACAGAGCCACTGCTGCCAGCAAGCATTCATAGCCTTGGCAGGGTTGCTCTTTAACCCTCCCAAACGAGCTAGAGTCCTTTCCATAGTTTAATTTTTCTTCTTTTGTCACAAAGAGACCACTATGCTGGCATGGTGACCAGATAACCATAGTGCCACTCACGAGAGTGTAACAAAGATGATCAGGTTGGCTCGTGATGAGACCCCTTGTTCTTCTAACAAATTAATTGTCAAGAAGGTCATTACCTTGGTTTGGTAGCCAAATTGGAATGTCACATGTTACATTCTTATGAGCATGGTAGGTTGGCTCGTGATGAGACCCCCTATCCTCTTTGGACAATGTTCTAAGCATTTTTCTACTTTGTTTTGCTTTTTAAATCTTTCTTGTAGAAAAAGGGAGGCTCATTTGCTCCTTAAGAGTCAGGGATGGTGTAAGAAGTAAGAAGATGCCAATGGAAGTATTATACTCTTATCCCCTTAATATCATATCAATGAGTTTTATCCACTGGGAAGTATAAACATAAGCCAGCATGAATTAAAGGTAATGAATCATTTCATGATGTGTCCAAAAGAAAAGATATTCAGGCAACCATTATTAAGATACACCGTATTAGCTTGATGAATAAAGATAACCAACAAAAGGGTTTTAGAAGTCATAATGACATTGTTATTACCATTTGTCTTTAGAAGAGGCACAAATGCAAATGGTGCTTATTTGCAATACAAAAGAACAAGGAAATGCTATAATGATCAAGAGAAAAATGAGAAAAATTCACAATTTAGCTCTTAAAAGGTGTGGTTCAAGCAACAAAATAAAAATAAAATAAAATAAAATACAAGGTGTTGTTCAATTGATTGAACGATAATCACTCAATCATTTGCACAACGAAATCAATAAAAAACAAAATTGATGTTCAATCAATTGAATGGCAGTCATCAAGTTGTTCGAACAATGAAATCGAAATAAAAACGAAATGTGTTGTTCAATCAATTGAATGACAATCGTTCAATGGTTTGAACAGTGAAAAAACATCAAGGAAAATATGTTGTTCAATCAATTGAATGACAAGTGTTCAATTGTTTGGGCAGCCAAAAAAATGAAGAAGTAAAAAGTTGTTCAATCAAGTGAACGACAATCGTTCAATAGTTTGAACAGTAAAAACAAATAAGGAAAAATGAAAAAAAGTGTTGTTCAATCAAGTGAACGGCAATCATTCAATAGTTTGAACAGTAAAAACAAATAAGGAAAAATGTGTTGTTCAATCAATTGAACGACAAGAGTTCAATAGTTTGAATAGAGAAAATAATTAAGAAAGAATGTGATGTTCAATCAATTGAACGACAATCGTTCAATAGTTTGAACAACAAAAATAAATAAGCAAAAAAAACAGTGTTGTTCAAACAAGTGGACAACAATTGTTCAATAATTTGAACAGTGAAAACTAATGAACGGAAATGTGTTGTTCAATCAATTGAACGGCAAACGTTCATTTGTTTGAACAGTGTAAAAAAAAGGAACATGTGTTGTTCAATCAATTGAACAGCAAACGTTCGATTGCTTAAACAACGAGAACACAAAGGAAAATGTGTTGTTCAATGAATTGAACGACAATCATTTAATTGTTTGAACAGTGGAAAACGAAAAGAAAAATGTGTTGTTCAATTAATTGAACGAAAAACGTTCAATTGTTTGAACAGTGGAATCAACAAATAAAAATGTGTTGTTCAATCAATTGAATAGCAAACGTTCAATTGTTTGAACAAAAAAAAACGAAAAGAAAAATGTGATGTTCAGTCAATTGAACGATAATGTTTACTTGTTTGAACAACGAAAACAACAAAGAAAAATGTGTTGTTCAATCAATTAAATAGCAAATGTTCAGTTGTTTGAACATCAAAATACGACAAAATAAAACTTCATTGTTCAATCAATTGAACAACAAATGTTCACTTGTTTGGACAGCGAAGACAACAAATAAAAATGTTTCGTTCAATCAATTGAACATCAAATGTTCAGTTGTTTGAACAACAAGATACAACAAAATAAAACTGTAGTGTTCAATCAATTGAACGACAAACATTCAATTGTTTGAACAACGAATTACAAAAGATAAATAGATATGTTGTTCAATCAATTGAATGATAGACGTTCAATTGTTTGAACAACAAAAATAAATAAATAAAAATCCTTATTTACATGGTAATGCCTACAAAGGTATGTACATTATTTACAATTTTTCAAGTAATTTCAATTTTTTAAAGAAAAAGTTGTTGGGTTATCACTCCCTGCAGCTAGAATTTGCATGGAGGGGTCCTCGTGTACCTACTCGCAGAAAGACTCCTTGGTAAGCAGTTGATGATAAAGGCGCACTCAATGCCTGTTTACCTTAAAGGAATCACCGAATCCGTCTGTGGTAGTCAAGGTAAGAGTATCATTGTTATGTACTTCTAGAATCTCATAAGGGCCGAGCCATCTTGTTTGCAACTTGCTTGGGAAGTCCTGGAACTTGGAACCGTACAGAAGTGCCCAATCCCCTTTTTGAAACGTTTTCTTCTTGATAAGGCTATCGGGCCGTTTTGCCCTTTGCTATTGTATTATTACAATTCGTTGCAAAGCAAGCAATCGAGCTTCGTCTAGTTCGTTAATCTACTAAAGACGCTTGGTTTGAGCTTCTGTTAAATCCAGACCCACTTGCTGGGTCGTCCTTAGAGTCTTTATTTCGAATTTGATTGGAAAAATTAGTTATTTACCGAACACAAGCTAGTAGGGAGAGTATCCAGTAGTATTCCTCCAAGTCGTACGATAGGCCCACAAGGCCTCTGGCAGTCTAGCAGCCCAATATCGCAGGTGCGTTGAGACTGTCTTGGTCAGAATTACTTCTATAACCTTGTTTGTGCTTTCAACCTGCCCGTTCGCCTGCGGGTGATACAGAGAAGTGATCATATGTGTGATATGATTGGTAAATCTATTGTTTCCACCCATTTTGTCACATAATCAATGGTTACCAGTATGTAGGCCTTCTGATTAGAAGGCGGATGGAATGGACCTATGAAGTCTAATGCCCAACGCTCGAAGGGTTCTATGACAAATTGTGGCTACAGAGGCATTTCATCAGATTGACCAGGTTGGCTCATCCTTTGGCAACTGCCACAGGCCTGGGCATATTTTTTAGCATCCTTAAAAATAGTGGGCCAATAATAGCCCATTTGTAATATCTTATGTCCTATCCTTCGGTCTGCGAAATGCCCTCCACAGGGTTCATCATGGCAAGCCTTCAGAATGTCATGGATCTCATCCTCGCGGATACATCTACGTATACACATGTCGGCCCCTATATGAAAAAGATATCCGCCTATCCAAGAGAATCGGGCGCTGCGATGAACAATCAATTTTCTTCCTCTTATTGTTAAATGTTTAGGTAGCTTCCCCACTGCCAGATAATTTTCCACATTTGTGTACCATGACGTCTTAACTACCATAGCAAACAAGTGCTCATCCGGGAATTGGTCATCTACCGCCAGTGGATCATTAACCCTCGGGATTCGAGATAGAAAATCAGCAACTGGATTTTCCTTTCCTAGACAATCTTTAATAGTAATGTCGAACTCCTGCAAAAGCAATAACCATCATGTTTCTCAACCATTTGTGATTGGTTTATTAGCTAGATATCTAATGGCAGAGTGATTAGCGTACACAAAGACTTGGTAGCCAATTATATGGTGTCTAAATTTGTTTATTGCATAAATAACTACTAAGAATTATTTTTCTGTCACTGTGTAATTAAGTTCTGTAGGGGTGAGGATTTTGCTAATGTAATATATAGCATAAGGTTTCTTGTCCTCCTCTTGGTCGAGGACAACGCCTATGGCTACATATGATGTGTCTGTGGAGATGTGGAAAAGCAGCTCCCAGTTTGGTCCACGTAATACTGGTGTTGTTGAGACTAATTTCTTTAATCCTACAAAAGCTATGTCACACTTGTCAAACCAACTGAAATCAAAATTTCCAGTTGGAGCATATAAGGGTGTCACAATCTGTGAAAAAATATTGATAAATCTGCAATAATAACTTGCATATCCTAGGAAACTACGTACCTATGTTTGGGTGCAGGGGGTAGGCAGTAAAATAATTACCCGTATTTTTGTTGGATCTACCTGTATTCCTACTACAGAGATGTAATGTCCCAGGATCACGCCTTCGGTCATCATCATGTGACACTTGACATTGCTTAAATATAACCTGGTAGCGATGCATCGTTCTAAGACCTTTTCTAGTGTTTATAATGTTTGCTCAAAACCATCCCCATATGGAGTAAAGTCATCCATATATCCCTTCAGTCCTTCATTTATTAGATCAGCAAAGATGCTTAGTGTAGCTCTCTGAAATGTCGTTGGGGCGTTGCGCAAGCCAAATGGTAATACCCTGTATGTGAATGTGCCCCAGGGACAGATGAAGGTCATTTTGTCTAGGTCTTCAGGGGCAATCTGAATTTGATTGTACCCACTGAAGTCATCTAAAAAGGAGAAGAATTACTTCCCTACCAACGTATCGAGGACTTAATCAATGAACAGGAGGGGAACGTGATCTTTTTGTGTTGCCTTATTTAGCTCTCAATAATCTACACAAATACACCACTTCCCATTTTTCTTGGGGATGACCACTAATGGAGAGACCCATTCACTGTCCGAGATATGATAAATAAAGTTTACATCTAGTAGCTTCTGCAATTCCTCTTTCACGATATCCTTGAGGTGAGGGTTCAACCTCCGTTGAGGCTGGCATCCTTCTTTGTATAAATGTGGTGTGTACATAGTTGTGGATCTATCCCTTTCATATCAGGATAATTTCAGGCAAAAGCCCTTTTATTTTTTTGCAATAACTATATAAGCTTTTTCTGTTGTTAGCTATCCAGATTAGCATTGGTATTTAGAACTTTGCTTGGTTCGATCTCAACTGGTTTGTTGTTATGAACAAGAATTGTCAGAATATGTTGGTCATTTGTATCCTTCAGGGGATCTTCCATGGCTTCGTTATCAAGGATTGCTTTCAACATCTAACATTGTACATTACTCACATTAGCTAGTTGATTTATAAAATTGTTGATAATGTCATCTTCAGTTAGATCTTTAAATTCTAGTGCTTCTGCTACTGTGAGTGGCAAACGGATGCTCTCTTCCAGGTACACTGTTGGCTGCTTACATATTTTTACAATGGGCAAACTTGCCCTGGAAGGAGGGTATAACACCAGATTTTTTTTACAACGTCTCCCTTTGTAATAGTCATGTTGCCTTCTCGGCAGCCAATGTATGCATCAACTGTTGCTAGCCAAGGTCGACGCAGAATCAAAGGATGCCCATCCAACCTACTCCTTGGGTTTATAACCAGGAAATCTACTGGCTATTCCCATGAGTCAAAAAAAATTGTAATATCGTGTAAGGTCCCTTATGGTCTTACCACCAACCAACCAGCAAGTTCTAATAAAGTGGTGGTTGGTTCTAAGGTTGTAATACCAAGTGCTTGACAAGTTTCTATTGTTAATATGTTAATGGCAACTCCTAGATCAACTAGTGTATTTGGAAAAGAGCGGCCATATATGTAAACTGTTACTATGGGGATTCCAGGATCTTCTTACTTTATTGAAGTTTCCTCTCCCAGGAGTAGATTGGATAAGGTTCCTACAACATGGATAGTGGGTGAGGTTTTTACCTTCCTCGTAGGCTTCTTTACACATAATTCTTTGATGGTTTTGGCATAGATGGGGATGTCTTGGATAGCCTGGAGGAGAGGAATCTTAATACACAATTTTTTTAGCTCCCCTACAAGATCGAAATCAGGGTAGGTGATCGGTTTAGGTATCGCTAGCCTTTCAGGGAATGGAGGAGAAGTGACTATAAGTTTTTCAGGGTCATCATGCTGATCTGTTTCTTCCCCTTGCTTTGATTCAATATTATCTACAAGTGGTGGAACATGTACAGGTGATGGAATATGTATAGGTGGAGTTACACTTTCGATTGAAGGCTGGTCCCTCTTTTCCTTAGGGATAATGATATGACCTGACCTTAATCTAAGCTCATTACATTCTTTCTGCTCAATCTCATATTTTGGATTTTCAATAATCTATACCAATTGGACTAGTTTGTTATTAGGATTCGGGTTCAACTGAGCTGGTAACTGTGGCCGCAGAAGAGGTTGAGAATTCCGTTGTAATGCATAAGGAGCTGACAGTGCGGTTTGAGGCTGGGGGACTATCCCCATAGGTACATTAGGTATCCCTAGAGGTCGCTTCCAGTTTGTAGACCAATTCGGATTTTGAGAGGTGGAGGCAGGCCACTGGGATTGATATGGATTGCCTTGCCCAACAAGAGGAAAATGAGAATTTGGCCAGCCATTTCCTAGAAAAGATTGTGTTGGCCAGGATGTCATAGTGAATGGCGGGCTTTGCCAGTTTGAGTAGGGTGATTGGCCCTGCCAGGCTGCCCCAAGGTTCTGTTGTTGATTAAACTGTGAGGAAGGAAAGAATTGGGATGCGTCTTGTGACATACCTGTAGGTTTAGCTTGCCATTGTCAATGTTGGTTCATCAAATATGCCGGTTCTATTTCTTCCTCTGCTTCTTTGAATACTACTTTCAGCTCGGGTAATGATGGACATTGTTCAGTATCTTGATCTTTAGTACAAATGGCGCACGTTTGAACCATGTCTAACGAGCATTCACGTTGGTTGTGCTTCTTTCAACAACATGGGTAGAAGATGGCCAAATTTTGTTCTGCTAAAGCTTGTTTTTGCTTGGCTTGTAGGACGTCCAGCTGTGTTGTAAGAGTGCCCAGGATATCCTTCTTAAAATCTTCCAGGAGGTTGTCGATCTCCATCCATGTTACACCTCCACTATGTGGTTTGCTTCCTCTGCTCATTGGATCTTGGCTAGCTACTCCTGTACATGTGCTTCCTCGTGAACACCTAATACACAAACGAATAATTTCATCATAATCTTCCTGAGAAATATCCCCTTTTCCCATTAAGTTTAGAGTTTCTACCCATTCCTCTTTCATTCCTTTAATCAATATAGCTCTTAGGACTTCTCTTGGTAGGGTAGTGTGTGGAGATCTCTGCAAATTATAATTAAATTGTTCTACATATTCTTCTAGTGTTTCATTATCTTTTGCAGTCATCTTGAAAATCTCATCTTTCAATTCCCTAGTTTTACAAAAGTCCTGATATCTTTTAAGGAAGGAGGTTTTCATTTCGTCCCAAGAATTGATGGTTCACCCATCTAGACCCATAAACCATCTTAAAATTGCCCCTTTCAGAGTGGAAGGGAACAATTTCATTTTTTGGGGGTCGTTGGTATAGTCATACCCTCTACAGAGGACATCAAACTCAAACAGGAAAGCATCAAGATCCTTTGTGATCATCCCATGGAAGGTTGAGATGTTCTATAGAGGAATATCCTTCAGAGGAGCATTGGCCACCTGGTCGACTATGGGGTACTCTAATGTCGAGTTTTGACCTTGGCATGGTTGATCTGCCATTTGATCAAAGATATGTTAATAATCTTCAGGGATTTCAAGAGGTGCTTATGTAATAAACAAAGAGTTGGCAACCCGAGTTGGCTTTACAACACTCCCTAGGTCTGGAATCTTAGGATATCCTTGTTCAGACAGTTGTGGCTCTGCTTTAGCAGCCCCACTAGTTTCTCCTTTACCTTCTCGTAAGTTATAGGATTTTCCCTCTTGTAGAGGATCAAATTGTAGGCTTAATGTAGCTTAAAAACTCTATTCTGATCCTCCTACTTAGCTTTGAATCTCAGCATGAGCTGCAAATGGTGAGTTTGCTGCTTGAGGGATAGCAGTAGAACTTTTTCCAGATATAGACTAGAATCCTATTGATGCTTGAGACTCTGCTCTTCTTAGGATTTCGTCTATAAAGGTAGTTCTCCCAAGGTTCACCGATCCTTTGGGTTTTGGTGGAGGATTCTGCTCTTTTTATTTCTAGTCATTCATAAAAAAAAATCTTATTTAACCTTTAAGATTTTGTTGTAAAACGGGCAGATAAGCAAGCACTTTACTTGCTAGGTACGTAGGTTCTTACCTTCCATTTTTAAAACCCATTTCTCCTACAACAAAGAAATAAAATCAATCACTTTAAACACTCTCCCCGACAACGGCGCCAAAATGTTGGCTCACTAAGATGTCTTTTTACAGGCAGTCTTAATCCCTACATTAGTTGTCAACCCGAGGTAAGTCTTTCTATTTCAAGAGTGCCAACACAGTATGTGCAGTGAAGCTAGAGGTTATGTAATGATGAATTGTTGCAATCATTAAAGGCTAATTCTTCAATTCAATTCACACAACTTAGCAAAGAATTATCTATGAAAGAAATACTCACAACACACTATGTAATTCTGTGCAACTTGTTCGGAAACCAATTTGAGTTGAATGCAAATGAGAATTGCACTGAGAATCATTCAAATAAGCTTGAGGCTAATCACACTTAATCAAGTAAAGCAACCACGATTATTAAACAACACTACCAATCTATGACAACCCAGATCAATCTGCATTATTCAATTGAACAACAATAATAAATGAACAACAATCAACAATCAATAATTGAACAACAATCAACAAGTGAACAGCAACAGCGATAAATGTTTCCTAAATGGTAAACATTCTATGTTGCAATCCATAGAAGTTAATCAGTCTTGTCTCTCAAGATCTATGATAACATCTATTCAAATGAACAACAATCAAACACGCATTCACTCATTCTAATCAAGGCGCTACTTAGGTATATCTCACAGCTTCAATATAAATCTAATTGAGCGGCAGTATAAATCAATGTCACAAATCTTCAAGATAAATGAAATAACTAAACATTAAATCAATTGCAAAGACTGAATATAAAACTATAACACAAAGGAGCAGTGAAAGTTCTTGTGACTGGGCCCATAGTCACCAGAAGCCTCTGCTTAATAAAAACTCAGAATACGAAGATGTATTAAACGCAACCTTCTTTCATTAACTTCAAAGTAACAACTAACTGAGTCACTGAATTAACAACATCTTGCTTCAAAAGGAATAATTACAAATTAAAAGTCTCCACACGTATCTAGTTGCCTTTCGGCCCTATATAACATAAAAGAGAAACTTGGATAGAAGTGAATCCTCAAGATCAGGAGATCCTGAGGTTTTCACAATATAAAATATGATCATATGATAAAACAAGAGTATTCGAACTAATCTTCTACTTCCCTGTCTGCCTCAGACGTCGTGGCTTTTCCCCTTTATGGCCTCGTACTGTCCTGCCAACTGAACAGATTTTGCCCAATCGCATCTCTGCATGCAAAGATAGCAAAGAATCAGTTTTTCATACTAAATTTGCTTATTCTATCACCAAATAGTTTCTTCTAACTTTAACTGATAGTTTCCTCATTTTAATCTATAAACAGAGATAATCTTAGAAGGATGAATGATAAATGAAGCATTTAATGAAGAGAAATCATACATTTTTCCTGTCCCAACACCATGATCCATGTTCTGTAATTTTTAGACACGAAAGATATAATTTAAAAAACCAAACAATAATTTGCATGCCTATTATCAGGTTTACAAGGAGCCTTTTTTTTCTTTTGTGTATCACAAAATTAAAAATTAAAAATAAAAAGCATTAAACATTTTGTTTTTGTTTTTTGAAGACTTAAGTCGCAAAATGGATAGAGAAATATTTTGTAAAAAAATTAACAACTAGACTACGGGACCTTTTGACCACACGACTAGAAAGTCGGGATGACTAGGAATTTTATTATAAATAATCTGAGTGACCTCCAGACCCAAACATTGGCTAACCTTCAAACTAACCGGCCTGATGAAACCACTCAACTATGGTATAGTGGGGGTCAGGATACAATAAGTGAATCACAAAACAAAGAAAACTCCCAATTGTCTGACCTCCTGCCTGTACGATCGACACAATGAAGAGAAAAGTTGAATATGGTATAGTCAAAATCGAGATATGACAAATTAATCATAAAATAAATAAATAAGTGTTCGATTGGCCAACCGCTCGACTTCCAATCCGTCTGATCATGCGAATAAAATACTATTTTTGTTGATTTGTGTGCAGTGCACTTTTTAATAAACATTTTCAAAATTTCTCGTTTCACGTTCAATTAATTATTTGTTAAATCAATAATAAAAATTTTAATGCTTTTTTATTCCCGAAAACAAAAATAGTTGGCCTGTTTACAGGAATTAATTCACAAGTTCATTTGCGGTTTTCGCATTTTTCTAAACAAGATTTTAGGATTTTAGGCTATTGTGCTTGCATGCTCTTTTCTGGAGTATTGTTTGAAGAAAATTTGAATTAAGTAAACTTAGTACCAGATTCAAAAGCCTCTTTGTAAGCATAATTTCATTTCTTTTAGATATTCCTCAGCGCAATTTCAAATTTCAAATTAAAAAACTTACGTATGTTGTATTCACATTTACAAGTTATAAAATACCAAAAAAATAAACTCTTTAGTGGCAAATTTAAGATTTTAAGGTCTTTTGTGTGCATGTTGTTCGTTTAGCTCTTTTTCAAAGAAGAATTGAATTGAGGCAACATAATACGAGTTTAAAATTTTTATGTATAAGCATAATGTTATTTTTTTTGCAAATTGTTGAATTCAGTTTCAAATTTTGAGTTATCAAAACTTAAATATGCTTTGTTAATGTTTACATCTCTTAAAATGCTAAAAAACACAAAATCTCTAATTGCAAATTTAAGATTTTAGGGTGTTCTGGTTGCATGCTCGTTTCTTAAGTCCTATTGCAAGAACCACCGACTTAAGGAAACACAACACCAGTTTCAAAAAAATGTGTAAGCATAATGTTATTTCTTTTAGACATTCTTGAATTCAATTTCAAATTTTAAATAAGCAAAAGTTATATATCCTCTGTTACTATTTACATGTTTTTTTTCCCAGGAAAAAAGTGTAATTTTCATTAAATAAGTTTTAAGAAAATTACATGTTGCGAACTAGCATATATGAAATTCTTTCACTAATGAACAAAAACAGTCCAAGATCATAAACAATATTTACATAACAGCCTAATCAAACAAATAAATAGAGGCTACAGAAGCCATAATGTCCAAAAACTGGTCTAGCTCATAAACTAGAAACCACAAAAAGCAAAAAAAGAATGATCCTCATGATCATTCCGAGAGGTTCCCACCCCCCTTCTATGAAAGGGCGATGAAAAAACTGGAAGAAAGCCCCTTCCCTAAACTCCTAAATCAACCAATGACCTCTAATCAACTGCACGACCTCTTTGGATAGAAGATCAGCGACTTCATTCCTTTCCTTGTATATATGAAAGTAGAAAAAAAAGCTAAAACTGAGATTTTAAAGATAAAGCATCCTCCATCAAGTCCCTGAGTGTGTGCAAGTGACAGATATAAACACCATTTATCCAATTTATGATAAGCTGTGAGTCCCCGAAAATCTGAATCTCGCGGCAATTTTTTTCCTAGGCGAAAAGGAGGAGGTGTCTAAGGCTATTTAATTCTGCAAAATTGTTTGTGCCTCTCCCTAAACGCACTTTAATTTTGAAATAAATCGAGTCATTTATATGAAGGATTCCCCCCCGCCCCCCCTCCCCCACATCCTTCTACTTGGGCTGAGCTATCGAAAAAATCCCATGGAAAGCTTTTCCCTATAACTTCAGGACTGACGACCCTAATCCTTTGTCTAACCGATTCCTCAATAATCAAGTTGTAAATAGACAACATGTGATTACAAGAGACAGCCCATTGAAATGGCGACTCCAAAAAAATCAGGTGATTTCTAAACAACCAAATAGCCTAGCAAACGATGAGGGCAGATTTCTGACTTTCTGGGAGGTCGTAGTCGACCACCACTGATGCCAGGCATTATTTACATTTTGGCCTTCCCATTGATTATCAATATTGAGAGTTGTTGTAATGAAAGACCAAACCTCGGTCGAAACTGGGCAATGTAGAAATAGGTGATTTGTATCCTCTACTTCCACTTTACAAAGACAACGTCTGGAGCGATCCTACACCATACGCTTGCTCAAGTTTGCTTCAGTAGGAACTTTATTAGTGAGGATGGACCACATGAAGAGCACTTGTGGGGGGCTTTCAATTTCCATAGATGATGCCACCACCAACAACCCTCACCCAAGACCCAAGCCTCCATGATTGCAGCAAAGCCTTCTTTTAGGGTGTACCTACTAGTTGGGGCCTTTTCCCAAATGAGCTCATATGCCCTATCAAAAATTCTGATGTTGGCTTCCTCTAAAGCTCCCACAAAACGCAACCAAACCCTTTTCCATATTTCCTCTAATCCCAAGTTCTCGAAATCCAACCATTGCAGCCTCAGCCAATTAGGGCGACCCACCGCCGAAATTTGTGCTAACTGAGTGAAACCCGCCACCGTCAAGTCCTAGCACATTTCCCTTGGAAGGATATGCTCATTCCCACTACCAACCCAAGAATCTGTGCCAATTCTAACATGTACCCCATTGCCAATCCTCCAGCCCAAACCATTCTTGATAATGCTAAAGGATTGAGCTATGGCTTTTCATATGATTTAGGCACCCATAATATTTTGACAGGGGCTTCTAATCCATTCCATAACAGATAGGGGGTAGATGTACTTGTTGTAAATCACCTCCTTCTAGAGGCTACCTGAGTTTATAATTTTCCACCCCATCTTAGCCCCCACCCACCCTACTTTTTTGGTTTTGCAATTTTGTCCCAACTAACCCTTGTAAAGGTGTGCCCCAAATTTTGTCCCCTCCAAAGGGAATGACAACAAATCTGTTGAATCTTGCAAAGAATTCCTTTTGGGATCTAGGCTAGGGACATCCAATACACTAGGATAGCCTCCAACACAATTTTAATCAGAGTGAGCCTACCCACTCTTGAGAGCCATCTTTGCTTCCAAATGTTGATGTGACTTTCAATTTTTGCTACCAGCCATGACCAGTCAGTAATATGGTATCCATTCGGCTTCAGCCTAAATCCTAAATACTTGAGACCATAATCCAGCTCCTGCCTGATGAAAGCAAAATGTTGGGTAGCAAATCTTTGCTCATTTTGCAAACATGAATTGAATATGATGGTAGATTTGTCATAATTCGGCTCCATACCTTTCTCTTTACAAAACAAAGATAGGATGGTATTGAAACAAGAGGAATCATAGTATGATCCATTTAAGAAAATAAGTACATCATCTACAAACAAAAGATGCAAGAGGAAAATCCTGTCTGTGATCGAGACCCCTCCCAGATCTCCAGCTAAGTGAGCATTTTTTAGCAACCTACTTAAACCTTCCATTATTAGAAGAAAAAGCAAAGGGGAAAGAGGGAAGCCCTGTCTTAGTCCTCTTTCAACATGGAAGAACCCCAATGTCACCCCATTTATGAGGACACTAAACGAAATTGAGGTGTAACAACACATAATCCAATTGATAAAAGTATGAGGGAAAGCAATGTGAGTAAGAATGAGCTGAATGTAGGACCAACTCACGCGATCAAATGCTTTGGACATGTCAATACTGAGGATACCAACCATTTTGGAAAGTGATTTGATCAAGTGAAGGCCTTCTTGAGCAGTACCTATGGCTTCATGGATCTGGCGGTGTCGGAGGAAGGCAAACTGTTCCTTTGAAATCATCCTGGATAGAATAGGATTAATACGAAGAGATATGATTTTTGAAATGATCACGTAGACACAATTGCAGAGGGATATGGGCCTAAAGCTATTTACATGTTATACAATGGAAAAAAAGGGAAAATTTGCAATGGCAAAGCAACAAATATTTCAAATTAAAGAAAATATTAAGAGCATGGATGTTGGACTAGCACAACAAGTGAACTTCGATGCATTACTCATGTCAGATTCAACCTACAAAATGCAAAAAGCAGGTATGATGACCTGGCAAGAGATATTTGAATTCTTTGAGCAAAGGGAATGGTTAAAAGGTCCAATAACTACTAAAACAAAGAACAATTTGTTTCAAATAATCAAAGCAACAGAGTTACATAAAGCAGCAACCAGGGCCAAATTTGTTCCCTGCTATAACATGATTTCATGGATTCTCTCTCGCGTTGATATTAAAAAGCGAACAATATCTGACCATCAAGAAATTGTGATAGCCTCTTAGAAATCTGAAGTGTTATCGGCCATATATAAGCTCAATGCCCCACAAATCTCACTTTATTTTGAGTTCTTTCATAAGTTTCGAAGTATTGTCTTAAAGAAATGTCAGGAGAATTATGATACATTAATTGAAGAATTGTTTAGAGAAGAAGCATAAGGTTTCAAGCTCAAAGGAAAAAAGGACTATCCAATAACTATTTTTAGGGAAGCATGTTATATTTATTATTAAAATGCTAAGCAAATTATATGGGGAATAATATCCCGAGAATTGTAGAATTAAATAGATCCCACTAATCCATAACATTTTGAATGAGGGGAAATGCCTAAACTGGGCTGACATGTTGTCACAGAAAATCACAGATTTCGTGAAGTTGTTAATCTCATCTTCCCCCGGGTTCAATTAAATTTTTGTATGTCTGCCTATTTGTTAAATGTTGTTATTGCCTTGGTCCCATTGCCCCTCATGAAATGGAATTACCCATATGACCAACAACTACCGATTCAAAATTATGCTCCTATTCTATGGTAGTCTAATTTTAAATACCATTTTTATGATATTTTCCACTATATTTTGATTCTTTTGCATCAAGTGTTGTTTGGAACAATACCTCCCAGAATAAGTGATAATCTGAAAGCAAGCCTAGAATCAACAGATTGATGTTAGGGTCCCACCCTAACCCCCTTATTTATGTATTAGGATCGAGTCATAGTTATAGTTAAGTAAAGAGTTAATAAAGCCCATATTAATAATTGTAAGTGGTTAACCTGCATTTAATGATGGGACCACATTTAGTTGCAAATGGGCCATGGTATTAGATAGATGGTATTAATAAGAACCATGGTATTGCCCCATGGTATTGCATGTATGAATCCTATATAAAAGATAGAGACTCCCTGCGAGGAGCGTCGTGTCTTATTTTGTAATCGAGCTCTTCTCTATTGGAGGTTGCCCCTCGAAGAGGCAAGTGAACATTGCTTTCTGAATAATAAAATACTTATTGTTATTTCTCATTGTTCTATGTTTTGGGTACATTTTTTCGAATATTTGGTATTCCGGTATCGTCTTGTAGGTTAAAAGCACAACAAGTGGTATCAGAGCGCTTTCCAGGGCCGGTGGGATCTCCATTTTTTAGCAAAAAAAAATTTGGCTAGAGACGTGTTCCGACATCTTTAAACCACAGGATCTATCGTTGAGCGCATAAACCTACAGATTTGGGGAGGCATGCACGCAGGAAATACAAGAGGTGGTCATGCTTATTGGACTCCCTTGTAACCCCTGTGGGTACTCCTTCGAGTAGTACCGCATTAGACAGAACCGCGCACGGACTGTCTTCCAAGTACCCTCTGGGTATATCGGAAGCCCCCTAGCTCTCTTGAAACCTCGCCATAGATAAACTACCAACCGTCTTGCTGCTACAATACACCGAGAACAACACTCGAAGAGATTACTTGCCCGTACGATAGGGTAGTTGGGTTGTACAGCTAAGGGTACAGTTGATCCTCCTTGGTTAGTGCCCTGAAAAATTGGGTCGAGTACTACTGTCAGACCCTTATGTATATTGTGATCTATAGCACCTAACACTCCTCGAGACCATAGTTCCCTTCTCTATCTCTGGATCACGCATAATCTCTGCCAAATCAGATCTCGCAAGTGGGGTTTTGTAGCAACAACAACAATCAGTCCTGTAGTTCAGATTTATCAGAACAACCATTCAGATCTATTAGATCCATCACATCCGCAACAGCAATCTGTTCCGCCATTCAGATCTATCCGATTAGCCATTCATATCTCTCAGATCCATCAGATCCGCCATCGAGATCTAAGTAGTTGTGTGGGTTCCTATACCTGGGCGTGATTTTTGCAGGACTTTTAGCAGCATTGACATTTTGGGGATTCGGCTACTGCAATATTCCTAAGAACCAGGGGCGCTTATTAGTGACTTAGCCCATAAGAATCAGGATGACGAGCTGAGAAAGGTGGTACCATTCAATAGTTAGTGCTAAAAAAAATTAGGGCGGTCCCAAATTTCAAGTAAATTGGCTCGGTGCATGGTACAAACTAGAAATCAAGCTATGGTGAATGAAAGGATGGACAACCTTGAAGCATCCTTGAAAAAAATCCAAGAGCAGCTGACAAAAATAACTATAGCACTCTCTATGGGCAAGGCGGAGCCCGCGAGGAGGCATATATTGGCAATGAACACAGTGACGGTGAGTCTAGCCACTCTCTTCACCTCTGGGGCACCCAACAACAATCCCATCCACGACCACCCAAGATGGACATGTATAAATTTGATGACTCTCACACGGCAGCATGGATAACACAAATGGAGCAATATTTCAATCTGAATTACATCCTAGATAATGCCACTCAGCTTAGTGTGGGGATCATGTACTTGGACAATGAAAGATGGCAATGGTGGCAATGGCATCAACATTGCTATGGACGGCCCTTGATTTGGGACACATTCAAAAAAGCTCTTATGGATCGCTTTGACCATGACTCTGCTTTTTTGGGTCGTCTCACTAAGCTCCGACAAACTGGAATAGTGGATGAATATATTAGAGCCTTTGAAGCCTTAGTTTTCTGCACTTTAGGTCTACAAGATGAGTTCTACACGAAATGTTTTATCAATGGTCTTAAAGAGGCCATACAAGCCCACCTCCGACTACACCACCCTCCCTCATGGTTGGAGGCTTGCAGGATAGCTCATGAAGTAGAACGTGCGTTAGCGGCCCAGTCCAATTGCCCAAATTTCACCACCAAGGGTCGCCCCCCATAGGCTCAAAGTTCAAAAGGTGTCACCTACAAAAATGGCGGAAAGAAGAAAGCAGGGATTATGTTACTAGTGTGATGAAAAATACTCCCCCGGGCATAAATGCAAGGAGCCCAAATTTTTACAAACTGATGCTACTGATCATAGCTCATCGTAGGAAGCCCCACTACTTGAGGAACTAGAGGAGGAAGAAGACGACAACCAGAAGGACAATGTACCTGAAGAACTAGTCATTTTGCTGCATGCTTTGGGAGGGATTTCTTCGTCTCAAACTCTCAAAATCAGAGGTTTTATTAAGCATCGCCCAGTAGTAGTCTTGATTGATAGTGGAAGTACACATAATTTTATCCATCAAAGAGTTGCAGAAGCAGTGCATTGTTTTGTGCGAGCAGTTTCTAACTTCCGAGTCCAAATTGCTGATGGGGGAACAATGAAATGTGAAGGCCGCTGTGAAAATGTCAAACTTCAAATGGGGAATTATCAATTAAAGACCCACTCGTTCGCCATACACATGGGAGGGTGCGACATTGTCCTAGGTGCTAAATGGCTTCGCACACTTGGCCCGATAACAATGGATTTCCAGGAGTTATAATGAGCTTTAAGCAGAACAACCACACACATACCCTCCGCGAACTCCAGGCAGGAGCTCCCTCTATCATGAGCTCACATCGAATGGAAAAATTGTTAAAAAAGGGCCATCATGGAGTTATAGCTCAATTTAATGCCATCCAGGCCTTCGAACCCAATTCTCTTCTGATTCATCCTAAGATGCAACAGATCTTAAATAACCATCTGCCAGTCTTTGACAAGCCTCATGAGCTTCCACCCTCGAGAGGGGAACATGATCATAGCATCACTTTGGTCCTAGGGGCCCAACCACCAAATGTGCACCCATATAGATATCCATTCGCCCAAAAGAATGAAATAGAAAAAAATAATGAAGGAACTTTTGGAAGCAGGCATCATTCGTCCCAGCATTAGTCCTTATTCATCACCGGTGGTCATGGTGCTCAAGAAAGATGGGGAATGGCATATGTGTCCAGACTTTAGGGCCCTCAATAAGTTGACAGTCAAACATAAATTTCCCATCCTGGTTGTTGATGATTTGCTAGATGAACTAAATGGGGCTTAATTCTTCACTAAGCTTGATCTTTGCTCAAGCTACCACCAAATTCGCATGAAAGAAGTTGACATTCCAAAGACTGATTTCAGAACTCATGAAGGCCATTATGAGTTCCTAGTCATGCCATTCGATATTTGTAATGCCCCATCTACTTTTCAGAGCCTTATGAACCACTTGCTCAAACCATATCTCAGAAAATTTGTCCTTGTTTTCTTTGATGACATCCTCATCTATAGTCACACTTGGGCCGCACATCTTCAGCATGTAGATCTGCTCTTTCAACTGCTTCACGAGCATAAATTATTTGTTAAGATGTCCAAGTGTTCTTTTGGCATGGAATAAGTTGAGTATTTGGGCCACATTGTGGGGCGTGAAGGTGTCAGGTTGGACCCCAAAAAGATCCAGGCAATGCAGGATTGGCCTCAACCTAAGACCTTGAAGAACCTGAGAGGATTTTTGGGTCTCACGGGCTACTATCGCAAATTTGTCCACAATTATGGTCGCATTGAAAGGCTCCTAACTCAACTCCTCAATAAAAAATCATTCCTCTGGAATGATGAAGCACAACAAGCCTTTACAGCTCTCAAAAATGCCATGTGTTCCACTCCAGTCTTAGCACTACCCAACTTCACCAAATCTTTTGTCATTGAATGTGATGCTTCAGGTACGGGTATTGGGGCAGTCTTAATACAGGAAGGTCGACCCTTGGCCTTCACAAGCCAACAACTAAGTGGGAAGAATCTGGGACAATCCACCTATGAGAAGGAAATGATGGCCATCTTACATGCAGTAGATACTTGGCGACCTTACTTATTGGGACGACGTTTCCAAATCCGCACAGACCATCACAGTCTTAAATATTTTTTGGAGCAACACCTATCCTCACCACAACAAAATAAAAGGCTCACCAAAATGCTGGGATATGTTTAAGAGATCATTTACAAGAAAGTGCGCGAAAATATTGTAGCAGATGCATTGTCTCGCCATTTTGAGGAGGAAAGTACCCTGCTCGCAATTTCCTTTCCCATTCTAGAATGGATTGAAGAGGCTCACAGGGAATGGTTTTCACATCCTTGGCTCTCCCAACTAATTACTCAATTGCGGGCAGATCCAAATTCCACCAAGGGCTACTCGTGGTAGGATGAGATTCTTCGCTACAAGGACAGAGTCGTAATCTCACCAACATCCACCCTCAAAAGCCACATTTTGGCGGAGTTGCACTCATCCCCCACTGCAGGACATTCAGGCTTTCAGAAGACGTATGCTCGCACTAGAAGATCATTTTTTTGGACAAGCATGAAAAAGGATATTCTTACTTTTGTAGCGGAATGCGATGTCTGTCAGCGCCACAATGGGGAGACAGTCAAAGCACCAGGCGCATTACAACCATTGCACATTCCGGCATCAATATGGACAGAGGTTTCTATGGATTTCATTACAGGTTTTCCAAAGTCAAGAAATAAGTCAGTCATCATGGTGGTTGTAGATCGAATTTCTAAGTATGCTCATTTTTGTGCCCTACCCCACCCTTTTACACCGACTTTGGTCGCTTAATCTTTCATGGATCAAATCTTCAAATTGCATGGCATGCCCACTTCTATTGTGTCTGATCGTGACCCGATATTCACCAGTAATTTTTGGAAGGAACTCTTCAGGCTACAAGGTACCCAACTAAAACTCAGTACTTCCTATCATCCACAAATGGATGGTCAAACTGAAGTAGTCAACAAATGTCTGGAAACCTACCTTAGGTGTTTCACTTCAGAAAAGCAACATCTTTGGGTATAGTGGTTACCTCAAGCTGAATGGTGGTATAACACCAACTATCATGTCACCACCAAACTGACTCCCTATGAAGCAGTTTATGGTCAACTCCGTCCTTCCCCTACTTCTTATATCAAAGGGTGCTCAAAGGTACAAGCAGTGGATCAACTCCTACAAAACCGCACAACCATGCTCGCCCATCATAGAGAGAATCTTCATCAAGCTCAAAACCGCATGAAGCAACAAGTAGATCAACATCGCTCAGAACGCCAATTTCAAGAAGGGGATCAGGTATTTTTTAGGCTGCAACCATATAAGAAAACATCACTTAAAGACAAGGGTTGTAAGAAACTATCTCCAAAATTCTACGGACCGTACCAAATACTTCAGCACATTGGAGAAGTGGCCTACAAGATAGCTTTGCCACCCACTACAAAAATCCATCCAGTTTTCCATGTCTCATGCCTCAAGAAAGTGATTGGGAACAATTGCAGAATTCAAACCAGTCTACCTGAATTGGATGAAGAAGGGTCAAATCTTGGAAAACCTAAATAGGTATGATGACACATGAGAATGGTACCTGCGTGGCTGCACTGATCAAGAAGTCCTCGCAATGGAAAGACACCGTCTCCTGGAAGATGCAAACTTGGGAACCAACCACTATTATTACAGTTTCCTGCAAGCTTAGCCCTTGAGGACAAGGGTTATTATTAAGGGGAGGGCATGTTTAGGGTCCGCCATAACCCTATTTATGTAGTAGGATCGAGTCAATAGTTATAGTTAAGTAAAGAGTCAATATAAGCCCATATTAAATAATTGTAAGTGGCTTAGCAGCATTTAATGATGGACCAAAAAGTTGTTCAAATAGGCCATGTATTAGATAGATGGTATTAATAAGAACCACCATGGTATTCTCCATGGTAATTGCAATGTATATCTCCTATAAAGGATAGAGACTCCCTACGAGGAGCATCGTGTCTTATTTTGTAATCGAGCTATGCTCTATTGGAGGTTGCCCCCTCGAAGAGGCAAGTGAAAATTACTTTCTGAATAATAAAATACCAGCTGTTATTTCTCACTGTTCTATGTTCTGGGTATATTTCTGCTCATATTGGGTATTCTTGTATCGTCTTGCAGGTTAAGAGAATAACAGAAATAAGTTTCATTTTAGATGTATATTCATTGTACATAACTTTAAAAATAAACTTCTATTTTAGATGTATATTTATTGTACATTAGTTTTGTATAATGGAATTTCTCTAAACAATTACAAATTGGTAAGTAATATTACAATTTGGTAAGTAATATGAAAATGTTAAGCAATTCCAAAAGGTAAATAATAAGAAATTGATGATTCTCAATTTTTTAATAAATAATATGCTCTTGAGATTTTAAATTTAGATTTTAATATTATATTTTTTTTTAGTAAATTTGGGATTCGTTATTTGGGAACTTTTATTTAAATAAAGTTTTTATATAATTAAACTTTTTTGATATTTGTATTAGATCAGCTTTACATATTTTTTTGTTAATTTATTTATTTAGTTAATAGAAATTAATATTATATTTTTATTCAGTGCATTAACAGTCAAATATATTTTATATTTAAGAAAAAAATTAAATATATTTTATACTTAATGTTAAAAGAGTATAATATTTATGTTTTTTTACCAATATATAGTATTTTTAATTCTCTTTCTCATAAAAAGTATAATAAATTTATTTTAACTTCAAAATATTTAAATATCTAGAGATTTCCATCTTAGTTATTTTTTATCCTTTGCTTGATAAATTCAAAGTTAAAATTATTTAATAAAACAAATATATTTTATTAGTTTTGAAATTTCCTCGTATTAATATTTAACAACAAGGGATTTACCTTTTAACTAGCTTGAATGACAACTCATAAGTGATTCACAAATGGACTTATCAATTAGAGAAGAAATAAGAGTTTCCGTAAGAAGATTCTAATGTAACCACCTTTGAACTTAAAGAATGTCTATAAAATGAGACCTCTTAAAAAAATCAGATCTAAACCCTACCCTTCTTTAAAACCTCTTTCAAACATAAGAGTGAACTTCCATGTACACATTAGAGTATTTAAAGAATCTTAAGAGTAAAATAGCCTAGATCCACTATAACTCCAAATCTACCAAGAGCCGAGAGAGATCATGTCCTTACGTTCAAAGATGATTTTCCAAAATATTCTATGTATCTTTGCACCTTTAGAAACAATTACTAATCATTAATGAGTAGAAAGAAATTACTAGTAATTAATGAGTGAGTCTATTGTCTACCACTCTTTTCAAGTCCAAACTTTCAAGCTCCAAATAACCCTCTTCCAACCTAACTTAGTTCGGTGGGCCCAGAAAAAGATTACTTATATTAGGGCACCACTACTTCCTTCTTCCAATGGTATGGCAAGCTAAGGGACATTATTAGAAAGGTTAGAAAATTATAATAATTATATTACAACTTTTAAATTGGAAATAACATTACAACTTTTAAATGGTTTGACTATGGTAGATAACTCTATGAGCAGGTTCCCAGGGTTGACCCTTCCCCTTGGTCAACACTAATACTAAACTCTTCACGGTATAAGAGGTAGAGATGGGTATCAAGAAGTTGGGTGCTGGAAAAGAAAAAGACTTAGCTGAACTCCAAGCAGAATATCTAAATTGGGGCTCAAAGATTCTTGCACCTCACATTACAAAAATCTTCAACAACATCATACAACAAGGGCTCCCCACAGATTGTACAACTAGTCTAGAAATAGCTCTTTTCAAGAGCAGTGACGTTAATAATCCCTCCAATTACAGGACCATCATAGTAAACCTGTTGTTTGCAAAGCTATTTGAAAGCATGCTAGAAAACAAAATTAACAAGTTGGTAGAAGAAAGAGATAAGTGTGCTAAAGGGCAAGCAAGTTTTAGACCTAAACATTCCATAGTTGATCATTGTATCACATTAAGGCACATCATTGAAAAATTTTGGGAGAAAAAGGAAGAAGTTGATCATTGTATAACATTAAGGCACATCGTTGAAAAACTTTGGGAGAAAAATTTCTGAAACATTGTAGAAACAAGAAAATCATTCCTCCCTTTGCAAAGGTAAATCATAGACTATTTAATCATTTCAATAATAAATCATTTTTAAAACTAAGTTTGGCCCTAATCCGAGGTGAATCAGAAGAACGAGGGCAACATTAGACAGGCTCAATCACTTGGCCCTTTCCACTCATCTAAAACTTACCATGATTATTAGCTTCAATCTATGGAAAATAATCGATGCAAAAGTTGCATTAAAGGCCCAAACAGAGGGTATAATCCTAGAATCTTTGGATTACCAAAAATCCACAAGGAAGGGGTCCCTCTTAGACCGATTGTTAACACCATTGGTTCCCCTACCTATGAGTTAGCCAAGTATGTAGCTAAGATCCTAAAACCTCTGGTTGGTAACACAGACTCTTTTATAAAAGACTCAAATGATTTTGTAAAGCTTATTAAGAATAAGAGGGTGGATAAAGATGATATCCTGGTGAGTTTCAATGTGGTCTCTTTGTTTACAAAGATTCCTCTGGATGAAGCAGTTCATGTTATAAAGATGGCCACTGATCCTGAAACAACAAAGCTTGCAGAAATTTGTTTAAGATCCACTTTTTTCAGTTTTCAAGATCACTATTATGAACAAATATCTGGAGTCGCCATGGGTTCCCCACTCTCACCTATTATCGCCAACTTATACATGGAGTACTTTAAAAGGAAAGCCCTTGACTCATACCCTCTAAAGCCAGCCTGGTGGAAAATATTTGTTGACGACACTAACCTGAATTGGACTCATGGTAAAGCAGAGTTGGAGAAATTTTTCAATCATCTCAACTCTATATCTTCCGAAATCAAATTTACTATGGAGCTTGAAGAGAACGGTAAGATTCCCTTTCTTGATGTCCTGATCAGTAGGAAAGAGGATGGTACTTTAGGACACCAGGTCTATAGAAAGAAAACTCATACTGACAGTTATCTTCATGCTGAGTCTTACCATCATCCTTCCCAAAAATCGGGCGTCTTAAACACTCTAGCTGTGAGGGCTTTCAGGATTTCTGACCCTGATCACCTAAAAGACGAGATTGATGAAGTCAGTAAAGGATAACATTGATCGTCAACAACTCAAGGGTGTGTACAAGATTGATTTCTCTTGTGGCAAGAGTTATATTAGGGAAACAGGTCGGTCTCTGAAAATAAGACTAAAAGAACACGCGGCTGATATAAAGAATGAGAGATCCCGTACATCAACCCTTGCAGAACTCATCCAAAACGAAACATCATATGTGTTTGGAAGACGCTAAAATAATTGCAAGAGAGGATAATTATCATAAAAGAAAAATCAGAGAGGCCATCGAAATTATGAAATTTCCTCAGAACCTTAACAGGGACAACGGGAGTGAAATTAGCGAAAATTGGCGTCCCTTGATCAAGCAAATAAACCCCTCAAGTCCTTTGGAAGCTTAGTAGGTTTTCAAAATTAACTATTTTTTTTTCAAAAATAACTAAAAATTAACTAAAATTAATTAAT
>APFE031007626.1:31414-66447 GCA_000404065.3 Pinus taeda | reverse complement strand
AGCTGAATGGTGGTATAACACCAACTATCATGCCACCACCAAAATGACTCCATATGAAGCAGTTTATGGTCAACTCCCTCCTTCCCCTACTTCTTATATCAAGGGGTGCTCGAAGGTACAAGCAGTAGATCAACTCCTACAAAACCGCACAACCATGCTCGCCCATCTTAGAGAGAATCTTCATCAAGCTCAAAACCGCATGAAGTAACAAGTAGATCAGCATCACTTAGAACGACAATTTCAAGAAGGGGATCAGGTATTCTTGAGGCTGCAACCATATAAGCAAACATCACTCAAAGTCAAGGGTTGTAAGAAACTATCTCCAAAATTTTACAAACCGTATCAAGTACTTCAGCACATTGGAGAAGTGGCCTACAAGCTAGCTTTTCCACCCACTGCAAAAATCCATCGAGTTTTCCATGTCTCATGCCTTAAGAAAGTGATTGGGAACAATTGCAGAATTCAAACTAGTCTACCTGAACTGGATGAAGAAGGGTCAATCTGGCTCCAACCTGAATAGGTCCTGGACACACGAGAACAACACCTGCATGGCCACATGATCAAGGAAGTCCTCATCAAGTGGAAAGACACCTCTCCGAAAGATGCAACCTGGGAACTTTCTTCAGCAGTTTTCGCAGCTTCAGCCTTGAGGACAAGGCTATTCTTATGGGGGAGGGCATGTTAGGGTCCCACCCTAACCCCCTTATTTATGTAATAGGATCGAGTCATAGTTATAGTTAAGTAAAGAGTCAATAAAGCCCATATTGATAATTGTAAGTGGTTAACCCACATTTAATGACGGGCCCACAGTTAGTTGCAAATGGGCCATGGTATTAGATAGATGGTATTAATAAGAACCATGGTATTGCCCCATGGTATTGCATGTATGAATCCTATATAAAGGATAGAGACTCCTTGCAAGGAGCATCGTGTCTTATTTTGTAATCGAGATCTGCTCTATTGGAGGTTGCCCCCTCGAAGAGGCAAGTGCACATTGCTTTCTGAAGAATAAAATACTTCTTATTATTTCTCACTGTTCTATGTTCTGGGTACATTTTTTCACATATTTGGTATTCCAGTATCGTCTTGTAGGTTAAGAGCATAACAATTGTTGGCTAGTTGAAGAATTATTTTCCTACATCAGATGTTTTGGCAACAAAGTTGGTCCCCATCTTCTGCCCCGATATATTCCAGAAAGACTTGCTTTGAGAGAAGTGGCTAATCAAGTTGTTTTGTATGGGCAAGCCAAAAAATTGAGTAAGCTACAAAAGAAACTCTAGCCTAATTTCCTAATAAAGTTTGGTGACATTAATATTTGAGACAAAGGGCATGAAATCATAGAAGCCAAAGAGCTTGAGGAAATCTGGTTATTTACTTTGTTCCATTATGACTATGATCCACAAGGTTTCATTGGCCATCGTTATATAACAATTAATTATATTAAAAAAATTGTTCATCAGGAACCACCTTTTTATAAGGCTTTTATATGCATTGATGATTTTAAGCAAACTGTCCAAAGAGACAAAGTCCTACATAGTGAATAAAGACAACAATTGCAAGAATTTAGAGAGGAAATGTACGCAAATTAAAGGAAAAGGCTCTACACCTCAACATTTCATTCGAAGAGTTAAAGTCTACTGAATTTTTGCAATTTAATTTCAATGAACTCACTTTAGAGGCTTCTATTGTTTCCCATAAGGGAAAAACACTAGATATTGAAAAATTAGAGGGTTTTGTTATCACAAGTGAAGAAGTTGAATCCAAATTAATACAAAATCCAAAAGAGGAACATGAAACTACAAGAAGAGCAAAGACTCCAAAAAAATAAGAAACAGTTGAACATGAGATTATTGTCATTAATTCTCCTAAGAAAACATAGCAAGAGAAACTAGAAAGTGCATAAATCAAAGAAATGGAAGTACCTAAGGACAAGGAAAAATAGGAATCTATTGAAACCAATACTAAGGAAAATGAGCAAAAAATGGAATCATATAACAAACTAGATATTATATCTGTTGTATCTCCTCAGGCATCGGTAACACCGATTTCTACTAAGATTCCTTGGGAACCATTGTTGTTTAAACTAGTTTCTGAATTAGAGACAATTGCAAATAATATTCCATCTTTGACAGATTATTATTTTAATAGTCAAACAAAATCAGTTGTCCAAAGAACAAAGAAAAGAAAGCATGATACTCTGGAAACTGTATCTGAATTTAACTATCAGGCTCAGGGAGACGTAAAAGAAAAAGCTCAGGAATATTCCTAAGCTTTAGAAGATTTTTTCAATTACAATCAATATCATTTGAATGAGCTTGTAGCTTCATACGATGATAGTTTACAAAAAAAAAAAAAAAAAAAACAATTGGAGGAAAAATTGAAGAAAAATGAATTGTTCAGTGAAGAAAATTGGCAACGACATTCTGCTAATTTAATTCAAGGATTTACTGTAGAAAGAGAAAACTTGCAAAATGATTTTCAGAAACAATTGGAACAAGTGAATGCAAAACATAAACAAGAGATACAGGAATTGAGAAAATTACATGAATATCGAACCTGTATCTGGAAGGAAGAAGTAGAAAACAATTTTGCCATTATTGTCACAACTTTACAACAGGAGATTGAATTTCTTAAATATAAAGTGAATGAGAATCAACAAGCAACAAAGAGTCTCGATATTTTCAAAGATCAAGCTTTACAAATTTGTCTAATTTTAAGGAAGAATCAAGCAAAGTTCTATTAAAAAATGGATAAAATCTCAATGGTTATCAAGAAATTAAAGATTTAAGTGAAAGAACTGATTTGTTGGTAGAAGAAGACAAATCAATTAAAAGGAAGTTTCTCTCTATACTAAACTGGGAAAATGAATTTCAATCCACTGGAATTCTAAGAGTTTATAAGGGAGACAAATGATTGATGCTTGCTTCACTAAGTTGCAGGAAGAGAGAGCAAAAATAAATCAGAGCATGCATACAAACCACATATGAGCAATGTTTATCAATTTGGGAAAAAGGAACAAATTTTATAAAATAATTTGACCTGTCAAGTAGCAAGTCATTAAAGGAAGCAGTTCCAAAAGAATTAAAACTGCCTATAGAAGATCTTGTTGCCAAGGACCACGTAGAAATAAAAAAACATTACGGATTGGACACAACAAAGTTTCCAAAATTTTATGCAACTGCCTTTTGAGCGAATCAGGCTTATTGCCATGTTTGAGGTCAAATATATAAGGAAGAAGAAAGAGGCACATGGATTAATTGCCAATTGTCAAATCAACATCAATCAATTGCTCTCAATTATTTCTATGCAATGTACGAGTTATATTCACAATGGACAACTTATGTCGAAGTACATGCACCTGACTTGCTACTTAGTATCAATTACGAAGACTTTGAAGATGAGGAGAAGATCCATGCTTGCCTGCCAGATTTAAACTGAACATACAACATTTTAGAATTCAGTGTTTAGTTTCAATTTTTTTTTTCATGTTACAAGACCTATTTTAATTTATTGTATTTTAGTATTTATAGACCTTTATGCATTGGTGCAAAGGGTCCAAAATCAGTGAAGACTACAGACTTGAACGTTTTTAATCAATCTTGAAATGCCAACATTTTTCAATACCGTTTTCAGTGCTCATGTGTAATGAATTGTGGCATTTATGTTAGTGCGTGGTTTTAATTACTTAATAAATGCCTCTGGTTTTATTCTATGACTTGTGTTATTTCATTCCCAATGAGTCTTTGATAATTCTGTTTAAGATTCCTTACGAAAATTTTGCAATTGACATCTTTTTATAAAAAAAAAATAAAAATAAAAAAAATTAATAATAAAAAAATAATAAATAAAAATAAAAAAATAAAAAAAAAAAAAAAAAAAATTGTAGATTCACTTATTCCTAGTTTATCATTGCAATACAATACTCAAATATAGGCAAATTTGCTCTCCTCTATGACATAGAAATTGTTATTAATTTACTTTAGATTATGCCTGTGTAGATATTCTAGAAAATACTAAAAAAATTGGTTGGATGGTATCAAAATCCGAAGATATTTTTGAAGCTTTTATTTATATGCTGAGCCAAAACTTATTTGTTCAATTTTGTGAATTCAATTCCAATTAGGAAATTGAATTTCATGATATTATGCGAACTGTTATGCTCATTTAAACCCTTTAATTGTTGGTATTTAGATTGATTAAATCATTAGTTAAATGAGCATTGTAGTTGATATTGATACATGCATAATGTACATGACTTTGGAGCAAGTGTTTGATGAACAAAATCTCAGGAAAATATCTTTTGTTTTTGTATTGCAGATATATATGTTAACATCAAATATTTCACAAATTCATTGTATTGCAAAACCTTTTTCCTCTATATATCAATATGCATATGGAAGTAATGCATTTATATTATAAACTTGTGAATCAATGAGACATTGCTCTTGTTCAATGTTTCTAGTATCCAGGCGTTATTTTAAGCAATTGGTAGCAATATTCTCATTGCAAATGAAACAATTATTAAAAAAATTGTACAACTATTTTTTTTCATATTAGACATATCGAAACATAGTGCGAGTGTATAAATAGACTCAAACAAATAGTCATCACAATCATTGATATTTTGTCCATAGATCTACAAACCTTGTTCAAGTAAGATTTGCTTAATTGAAAATATGTCAAAGTGTACAAGTGAGAATTGGTATGCACATTTGATTGCACCAGTTGCTTCAGTTGTTGAAGCTAGAATATCTATTGTGCTATGTAACAGAAGTGGCGCAAATTTTCCACATGCAAAAGTTTGATTATCTTGCAAAATATTATATTCATGGTCATTGATGGCTCAATTGAGCTGTAGATCTTAGTTTAATTTTAGTTTTAGATAGACAACATGACCTTTTTACAGGGGCTATGCAGCCACACCGAAAGAAAAAAAAAATAAAAATAATTGGAACTTTGATCGAGCACATAGTGACTCGTTCCAAGAGGATTTTTGCCACCTGTCAATAATTTCTTATTTAAATTGAATGCAAGCATATTAATTGTTGCAGTCATAATTGTGCATTGATCCCTGTTCACATGCACAATGCTTATAATATAGCAAACTCATCTATTTCTTGTTAAAACATTTATCACTGTATATTGCACAATAAACTTACTATTCTTTTGAGCATTGTTGTACAAGGTTCCTCAACAAGATACATTCCACTAGTTCTCATTGCACTATTGTCTCTTGTTATGTATATGTGTCAATATGTCCATGAAAACCAATATGCCTATAAGATGAAGCACAATATGACAATGGATTCAATGTTGACAACGGTTGCACACTGGGTATGTCCGGAGTCCCAATAAAAGAGTTATTATACACAAAGCTAACACAAGGAATTGGGCAAATACTTGCACATTTTGTCAAAAAAAACTCTATCAATTACTATGTTATTGTATTAATTTGTGTCAAGCATTTAACTCTGAATACAACCGCAACTAGAAAACCCAGAGTTATCAGATTTTTGTTCTAACAAACTAGGTATTTTCAAAACATATGTTATTTCTTCAGCTCAATCAGTGTTCATGAAAGTTGTTCTTCTAACAACTGAGTACAATGACAAACACAAACAATGTGGATTGCTTGTCCAATTGACATTTGTTGTATATTTAGCAATCAATTTCCAAGTTTGTGAATAACTTCAACTTTATTGTCTCAATAAGACATACAATTTTTTGCCTAATTTGTTTAAATGCAATTGTAATGAAGCATTCCATTTTCGTCATGTAAGAGTTGGAATATGTTGTTGCATGATAGAGGTCTAAAATAGATTGAGCATGTGTTTCCTTGCTACATTATGTTCTTGTATTCAATTGTCTGAGGTGTTTTGCTCTAAATACAATTATAACTATATATAAATGTAAACACAAACAGACAGAGAATATAGGATTTGAGAATTAGTTACTGGAATTCTAGAAATACTTTATAGTGTCATATACCATATAGACTTATGATATCAATAACTGAGCTGAGAGTCAAGAAAATAATTGCCAGTGTGCACACAGTAAACTCTTTTCACAGTTTATTGGATAAAGGCAAATCCAATTTTCTATATTTCTTTGTTTTGTAATTATTTGGTATGAAACTTATAATCTAAATATTCACCAAATAATTTTCATTCTTGTTGTCATGTTTACAACATGTTTTTTTCCCTTTGTGTGTCACAAAATCAATAAAAACAAAAGTCTTAAATAATGTTGTTATATATATAATATATATAATATATATATATATAATATTATATATATATATATATTATATTATATAAACAAGTTCCGAGTAGACCTGACCTTCCGTACCACACGACCAGGAACTCGATTCACCATAATTTTTAATTATTAAATAATCAGGCCAACCTGTCGACCTCAGCATTGTCGACACTGGCCAACCTTACCAACCTTGACATTGTCGGACTGTCAAACTTACCATACCTAATGAGGTGCACGGGACTAATTGTCTACTCAAGGTCATGATAGAATAAAAAAAAAAAAAAAAAAAAAAAAAAAAAAAAAAAAAAAAAAAAAAAAAAAAAAAAAAAAAAAAAAAAAAAAATGCTCAACTATCTGGCCTCTTGACTGCACGTTCAACTCACCAAAAAACAAAAAAAACAAAAACAAAAACAAAAAAACAAAAAACAAAAAACAAAAAAAAACACCTAACAATCACAACAATAATCTTGTACTTTTTGTGCTTTCAGAGTTAGTTTGAAACTCTAGTCTCCTTTATTTGTCTGTTTTGCAATTTTTTCTTTTGTTCTTCAAAAAATGCATAAAAAACAAAAGTCGTAGACAATTTTATTTTATATTTTATTTATTTATTATTATTATTTTTAAGTTGAAGTCAGATTAGAAACATTTTGTAAAAAGAAATACGACCTTTTGACTATCCGACCACCCGAATACCAACACAAAGTCACTACGATTTTTTTATTATATCAGCCCGACCTTTGACTTCAACATTTCCGACTGTCAAACTACCGGACCTCGTGACTTCAGCAATGGCCGACTGCGAAAATACCGAACTAATGAAACCACCTGGTTATCAAACAACCCGACCTTCCATTCACCCGACTAAGAACACCGAGTGACTGCGATTTTTATAAATAATCCAACCGAATATCTGACCTCAGTATTTCCTGATTGTTAAACTACCCGACCTCCAAACCTTAGTATTCCCGAATATCAAACTACCAGACTTCACAACCTCAACATTTTTTGACCTAATGAAATTTCCCGACTAAGGTATAGTCGACTCACATTAGAATAATTGCAATTAAACAAAAAACATCCGACTATCTAACCTCTCGACTTTACAATCAACTCAATATTAAGTCAAACATTGAATCTAGAAAAAATATGCAAAAATGTAACCTCTCGATTATCCGACCTTCCGGCCACGCGACTACTAACTCGAAGTGATTGAAAACGAATACGAATCGACCTCCTAAGCTTGAAGTAAGTGGGTTTCAACACTACTTTTCTTATGCTATTATGTAACTATTACTTCGTCCTACAAACTCTCAGTTACCCACCACATCGCTTGAACCTTGCAGATAATCCATGTGCGATGTCCAATCATACAACAGGAGAGTCGTGCTAACCCAATCACAAGTTTTCCTGCCCACGGTCCTAACTGCAACATGATAAGCCTTATCCAATTCTCTCTATAAATTCAACATTTTAACCCTTTGCTCGACATTGAATATCCTTTCTTATTTTTCAAGAATGGTTGTGCCATGACCCTTTGGCTTTGCACTACACATAGTCTTTAGTTGACATTTTTGCACTATCCTCAGAGACCAGGTTTACTGTTGCGTGAACTACCTCCAACTAATCCTCTCGATTGTGGGTTTCTCTCAGGACTTCATTTCGCCTGTAGATCTAAATGAGCACCTCACTACATTATCGAAGTCATACTAAGATGTTCCACGACGTTACCCCTTCTGAGCTTGGGTGATAGTTACATTGAGGAATTTCTATTGTTAGGGTCCAAACCTAACCCCCTTATTTATGTACTAGGATCGAGTCATAGTTATAGTTAAGTAAAGAGTCAATAAAGCCCATATTAATAATTGTAAGTGGTTAACTTGCATTTAATGAAGGGACCAGAGTTAGTTGCAAATGGGCCATGGTATTAGATAGATGGTATTAATAAGAACCATGGTATTGCATGTATGAATCCTATATAAAGGATAGAGACTCCCCTCGAGGAGCATCGTGTCTTATTTTGTAATTGAGCTCAACTCTATTGGAGGTTGCCCCCTCGAAGAGGCAAGTGAACATTGCTTTCTGAATAATAAAATACTTGTTGTAATTTCTCATTGTTCTATGTTCTGGGTATATTTCTTTGCATATTTGGTATTCTGGTATCGTCTTGCAGGTTAAGAGCATAACAACTATCGTGTGACCTTTATTTGCCTTCGAGTAAGGAATTCCTCGCATGGTGGCATAGGTGCTCCTGTTGTTCTTATCTGACAGAAGCTTGGAGCCACCTTACATCGAGCTTCCACCTCACCTGCCACACACCAACTATTCTAGAATGCTGAGGAACTCTCTCAGCAGCTCCTTGAAACTGCTCCCCATGGCAGGAATTGAGGCTCATGCATAATAAAGGCTAAAACCTGTAGAAGCACTACAACAAGACATAATCGACTCGAGTACATTTGTTTGATGTTTCACATACTGTTTTCCTATCAGAACAATATTTTGTAAACAAATATCTTAATGTACACATTGATCGTCTCTGTCAAATAGAGCGTCTCTAGTATAGATTTGTACATTAATACAAAGACTCTCATAACCCAATTGTTCTAATTGATCTTGTTTTGCAATTTGAATAGATGGTTGATAGATTTTTTAATGATATCATTAAGCATTTAGGAAAAACTGCTATGGGACTCTTCTTCAGTTTGAACTTTAGACACTTTGTAATTACTATTGTTTACTATATTAACTTATTTATTTTTTCATGGAATCATAGGACACATGTTCTTATGCATAATCATAACCACAATCAATACTAGTTCACAGTTGCATCACAGATATATTCAAAACAACGCATATTCCACTTGTTATTTATCCATATCTATTACAATGGTAATGCACCATAACCCATTAATTGGAAGTTGTAATCATACAATATTTATCTTTTTTGTCTGCAGTAAAACTAAATCTAGCACTTTATCCACATCACCTCTTCCAAATGCCTCTTTTTTTTAGCAAGTTTCATGTCCGTCCCTTACTACTCCATCTTTATTCTTACAATCAGTCCATAAATTTTGTTCCCTTTTGCTCTTATATTATTTCAAAAAAGCATGGACTTGAATATTTTCCTAAAGCCATTTAATTTCATGAACCATCCCCTTTACTTCATGGAGCACTAAGCCTTTAATTCTTATCGTCAAGTTTAGGTTTCTTCTTTGCACAATAAATTGTATCATCCCTAACATGAATTCTCTATTCCTAACTCTTCAATCCATGTCCTCATACTCAATCACTTCTTTGTTTTGTTATTCCAAATATTACAACATATGTACATTCTTTTTATAATGCAGCACATGAACATTTGGTAAGACTATGGCATAGACAATAGAACTTCTGAAAACTAATAACCAACAAATACCCTTTTGTACTCTCAATTCTTGTTTGCTGATTTCATGCAAAGTGAAGCAAATTTCAAATTGCTCTAGCTGTTTACTTAATTGTTTTAGCAAATAAGTTATGTATCAAACTAATCACTGTAAATATCGGTACACAATTAAACCAAAAAGACAACAACAAAAATGACATTTTGCAAAAGTATAGGTAAAAGTATTTGTTAAAAAAACTTATTTTCACATTCCATGTAAATAAATACCAATTAAGATAGAATCAACTCACAAAAAAATGGTATTATAAAACACCATGTTTTTCCTGCAATTGAAAACACTTTATAAAACTATAGTTGGAAATTTAGATTCAATACTTTGAAATTAGAAACTAAAATGGAATAGTTTGGTATTACAAGCAGTGACATGCCACCATGTGGCTCTTGTTCTAGTATAGTTTAACTATATTAAATTTAAAGCAAAAATGTGCATAGCTTTACAAATTGTGCAATTATTATGACATCATTCACATATATATCTTAATATAAAGTGCAAGTAACTTTCAATGAGATGTCTAATGATACACATTTTACAACTGCATCTTTTAATATATATATATATTGGCCTTAGCTATCAAGGCCACAAATTTGCTGAGAAAGTTATTTTTCCCTCTAATCCAGTGATCACTTGAAAGCTTATTTTTCGCCTGGTGATTTTCATTTTTTTTCATGGTGGAAATGGATTGAACACCATAAAAAAGCCCTTAAACATTTAAAATCCTCATAATTGTAACCCAAATTCCCCAAAATATCTACTGTATTTTGGCAAAAATCATGTTGAAATTTCCACTATTTTGTAGAAAAAAGCATGTACAAGTGAATTGCTTGTTCGACAAGGAAATAATGGGCATTCATAACTTCTCGAACTTTGGGAACAAGTTATAAGAGGCAACATACATTCTTCTTTGAAGGCAACATTCTTGAAGAAGTAAATGAATACAAGTACCTCATGATTGATTTCAACAACAAACTTAATTGGGAGGACTGCAGAAAGAAGAAAATTTTAGGAGGGTGGAAAACATTATATTCTCTTCAAAACAAATGTAGAGAGACAGAGTTACGAGATTAGAAAACCATTAAAGTACTTTTTGGACTCCTAGTTTGTTCAGAGACGCTATATGGGTGTGAATTGTGGGCTAGCAGCACCCCCGTCTCAAAATGGAAACAAATTGAGAAAATCCAAAAATGTTTGATCATGGGCAAGTTCAAAATAAAAAGTTCGGTACCTTATGGGATAATGTTAGGTGAAACGTGAACAACTCCCGCCGAAGAAATTGCTGTGGTGCGACTCATTAGAAATCTAAAAAGAATTAAGCAAATGGGAGTAGGTAGATGGCCCAATGTTATCTTCAATGAATGCATGAATGAAAGAAAGAAAAAATGGATGAGACAAAATCACACATGGATGCAAAAATGGAATATCTACCTCAATGCTTGTCCCACAAATAACAAGGAGATAAATAATTTTATTATGGAGAAGTTTCGTAAACGAATATGGGGAAAAGAGTTGGGTAGAAAGAAGAGGTACTACATTGAGGAATTCAACCCTACATGTGATCTACAACAAGAAGAGTTCATTGGAGCTAGCATTCCGTGGAGGGCAAAGGTTCTTATTACTCAATTAAGAACCAATCGCATCAACTTCGGTGTGAAACAGGAGGGTGGAAAAGGCCTAAAGAAGCTTGGGAAGAACGAGTGTGTACATTTTGCACGTTCGAGCCAGTGAAATTGGAAAAACATTTTATTTTGGAATGTGATGCTTTCAAAGACATTAGAGAAAGTTATGAGAATATGTTAGCATTGGTTTCTTGGCATTATCTTTTTAGCAAGGGGGTTGTTGGAAGATTGGGCCAGTTTATCAAATTCAAGAAAAAAATTGAATTGCAAAAGACAAAAAGTCATGAATTTGAATAAAAAAAAGAATTAAATTGCAAAAGAGGAAAATAAGAAAAATGGTCCCATAAACTATTTTTAGCCCCGTAAACATTCAACTAGCAATTGCACCAGATGTTGCAAAGGAAACGTCGTAAGACATAATTAAATAAGAATCAACACATGTAAAAGATTATTGAAGATAAGGATTAGTAAACCAGATGTCATTTAAACGCAGAAGATGAATGATTTACATTATAAAAAATATCTCCCCCCAATAGGTTCCTCTTCTTCCTTTACCATCTTTTCTTTTCATCATTCATCAGTTGTTTAAAAAATAAATCATTGTTTGGTCTTAGGTTCATCCTACAATCCTAAGTTTTTGAAATCATAGCATTGATGTGAGCATGTGTTATACAGTTTCATAATCCTAATCGCTGGTTGCAAACCCTTAATACAACTAAATGATTATCTAAGTTAATATATGCAACCACTTACATACACTATTGTGTATGATGTAAATAATTACCATGCCATGGTGAATGCTCTATGTGAATACCTTGTCTAGTGGATGTAAGAACCAAGAACTGAAATACTGTAAGAACCAAGAACTGAAATACAGGAACTGTAAAGGATTTTGAATACCTACCTGAACTGCTGCCTGCTCTGGTGTAGTTGATGACGCTGTGGCTACTCTGATCCAATTACCGGGAAGCCAATTCCACCTAGCCAGACTGAGTAGCGCCTGGCTGCTCAATCCAGTAAGCTTCTCGCAGAAGCTCACTGTCCCCCGTGCCTAAAACCTCAGACTGATTAAAGCTCTTCTAATGGCAGACCTTCCTCCTTTCTAAATTCCTACTCCTGGTTTTTACCCCATTGTTCAACCCCCCTTCTCAGCTCAGTTCTACAGTTTTATAGCCTGGGTTGAGCGGTGGCCGCCCTATACACTAGCGACTCCACCGCTTTCTCCTGCGGTGACAACTTTCCCATCCGCGTGAGTCATCCTCCCGTTACAGGTGTTTCTGCCTTATACTTAAGGTTCAGTTTAATTTAAATATGATGATGTTCATATGTAGCATTAAGGTTTTTTTTTTAACGTTTAAACCTTGTATATGTGTTATTGTTATTATAACACTATCACACCTCCATACAACCATATAATGTATCCTTTATAACTTTATAACACTTAGATGTACTTTATCATATTCGTTTGTCTTTTGACTTTACGATCTTCATGTATACTTTTATTTTATTTATATTTGTTTTTAATACAAACTTTATTTATGTTTGTTTTTAATATAAACTTTAGAACTTTAGATTAATTAATTATTGATACTAATACTTAATCTATATTCTATTTTTTTAATATCATTTTCATTTTCTTTTTGGAGCATATAATATATGTATTTAAAGATGGGTCGTTACATACACTCCCCCTTCAGAAAACTTCGTCCCGGAGTTAGAGTTTTAGGTTTAAGGTTTTAATGGACATGTCTTCCCTATCCAGGTTCCCAAGCTATTCTAAAATCATCCTATCCTTCCTAATCTCTTCTGCTCCCATCCTATCCGTCCTCTACTGGAGTATGCCATGGCGTCAGTTTTACTGACCTGACCATTCATAAACTCTAAGGTGACAGCGTCGGTTATACCGACCTGATTCCCAGTAGGCATCCGACAGTCATCATCACACGTCTAGGGGAGCGTGATCCGCACAGTCCTCCCATGACTCCAAGGTTCGGAGGATAAACGATGGGTAACACCTCCACCCCTCCCAGTAGAATTAGGGCTAATACCCTATCATAGAATCACTTTGAGCTTTAATTGGTCTGAGGTTTTGTCATCACGTGGTCATCTCGGTAACTGTTTATTATCTGCAATCATACACTTACCCATGCATTTGTAAAATGTGCATCAGCATATTCAAAATAACTCATGTATTATTCACATATAACACTACAGTATAACATATGTTGCCATATTCCATGCATGTCTTTTGACTTTTATCTAGAATGTATTCACTTCATGACTTCTATTCCATTGTTCATGTTGACATGCATAAATAAAACAGATTTATAATATCTTAATTTCTATTAGAAGTAAAATCATTTAACTGTCTTTAACTTTACCTTGACAACTATAATTTAGTAAAATGAACCACATATATCGTTTTGGTATCCATGTACCAGCAGAAATTAAACATATATTATGTCACAAAATTTCACGTTTATCTATAATCATTCAAAATGTTTCTGAGTCTTTGATAGTAGTGAAGTAAATATATACTAAACATAGTTTAAAGTTCTTCAAAATTGACATAAATTAGGGTATCTTTGACATATGTCCACTGTATTTTCCCAAGTTGCTGATCGAGGACTATACTTGTCCCATTGGACCTTAACTTGGTCCACCAGGCGGTTCCTCAGCTGTCGAACCTTACGTTCCAGTATACGTAACGGTTCAACCGTTACGACTCCCTCGTCCAATACCTGCAATTCCTTCCATTGAAGGTTATGAGATAGATCAACTATATAATGCCTTAATACAGAAACATGAAATACATTATGAATTTTATGTAGGTGAGGTGGCAGGGCAAGACGATAGGAAACAGGTCCAACTCTTTCCACGACTTTAAATGGTCCGATAAATCAGGGTGACAACTTTGTCCCTTTTCCGAATCGAATAGTACTTTTATTTGGTTTGATGCGGATGAAAACCTGATCCCCTACTTCATACCTCCTAATCGAACTGTGGTAACTGTTGTTGTATGCAAATTCGACTAAGGGTAAGTACTTTTCCCAGTGTGATTGTTGATCCATCACATACATCGGCAACATGTCTTCAAGTACTTGATTTACTCTTTCAGTTTGCCCATCAGTCTCAGGATGGTAAGCAGTGCTTAAATTTAGCTGAGTACCTAAGGTTGTTTGCATGCAAGTCTAGAATCTAGAAGTGAATCGTGAATCTCTATGAGATATAATCTTCTTAGGTACTCCATGAAATCTAATAACTTCATTTATGAATACTCGAGCTATGTCAGCAACATCGTACGTATCTCTTACGGGAATGAAATGGGCGCTTTTTGTTAATTTATCCACCACTACCAAAATGGTATTGTGTCTTTGAGAAGTAAGAGGTAGTCCAATGATAAAATCCATCGAAAATGGTCTCCCATTTAAACATAGGAATGTCGTGGGGTTGTAAGAGGCCCGCTAGGTGATAATGATCTACCTTTACTTGCTGCAAACATTTTGCAACAAATTGAGTGATATCACGCTTCATACCTGACCAAAAGAAGAGTTTCTTGGTATCCACATACATTTTCCCTACTCCAGGATGAGCACAATATACTGCTCTATGGGCTTCCCCAAGGATGGTATCTCGAAGATCTTTATCATCAAGAATATACATCCTTCCATGGAATCGTAAGATTCCATTGTTTTCTAGTTCATATCCCTCAAATTTAGATTCTTCTGCCCTTTTACCCTCAAGACTTGCTCTCACCTTTAAATACCAGTTGTCTTTTATAAGATGATCCAGTACTCGTTGTCTCAAGTCTAATTTAATGGGTATGAGAGAAAATATCCGAGGTCTCCTGCTTAAAGCATCTACTACTACTTTCTTTTCCCTTAATGTATGATATTCCGAAGTCATATTCACTTAGGAATTCACTCCATCGCCTTTGCCTGGCATTTAAGTCTCTTTGGGTGAACAAATATTGTAGACTTTGATGGTCGCTTTTAAGTGTAAAACTTCCTCCCACTAGATAGTGTCTCAAAATCTTTAAAGATAGCACTACAACGGCTAATTCTAAATCGTGAGTAGCATAGAGTTCTTCATGAGGTTTTAACTTTCTGGAAGCATATACTATCACTCCTCTATCCTGCATCAACATTGCACCCAGTCCCTATTTGGATGCATCAATACATACCGTAAAATCTTTGTCCATGTCAGGGACTCTTAGGATTGGTGTACTGGTGAGTAGTTTTTTGAGTTCAGAGAATGCTTTATTACATTCCTTGGTCCATTCATACTTAACACCTTTACGCTGAAGGGTTGTAATTGGCTTTGTGATTTTGGAGAATCCCTCCACAAATCTTCGATAATAACTGGCTAAACCCATAAAGCTTCGTATCTCATGCGCATTTTTTGGTATTAGCCAATCCATGATCGCTTTTACCTTCTCAGGATCTACTGAAATCCCTTCACCTGATATGATGCGTCCCAAATAATGAATCCTTTCCTGAAAGAATGAACACTTGGATAGTTTTCCGTACAACTGGCGTTCTCTAAGACAGGACAATACTATCCGCAAATGATCTTCATGCTCTTTATTATTCTTGGAGTAGATGAGAATATCATCTAAAAAGACTTGCACAAATTGATCAAGATATTCACAGAAAACACTGTTCATAAGATTCATGAATACGGCTGGCGCATTTGTTAACCCAAATGGTACCACAGTAAATTCATAATGTCCAAAACGTGTCCGGAATGCAGTCTTAGAAATATCATTTTCAGAAATCCTTAGCTGATGATAGCCTGATCGAAGATCAATTTTTGAAAAGACAGCAACTCCTTTCATTTGATCGAAAAGATCGTTGATTCGAGGCATAGGGTATTGAATCTTTACTGTAACTCGATTCAAATCTCGATAATCTATGCATAATCTTAAAGATCCATTTTTCTTCTTTACAAAAATTACAGGAGCGCCCCAAGGTGATGCATTGGGCCGAATGTGCCCTATATCCAGTAGTTCCTTTAATTGAATATGCAATTCCTGAAGTTCTGGAGCTGTCATTCTATAAGGCGTTTTAGAGATCGGTTGGGTACCTGGTTTTAATTCAATAGTGAGATCCAATTCTCTTACTGGGGGTAATCCAAGTAGTTCTTTTGGAAATATATCCGGGAATTCGGCTAACACCGGATATTGTCCTGAGGATGGCCCTTTTCCTTCACTTACTTCTTGAATTACTGAAGCCTAACAACCTTTCCTTAAACAACGCTTCATCTGCATTGCTGAAATGTAGCGTAAAGATACTTCCCTCTTGATTCCTTGAATTTGGATTACTTCTTCTTCATTATTTATGCCTAGAATTCTTTGCCCATAACAATCTACCCAAGCTTGGTGAGCTTCTAGCCAATCCATACCTATGATAAGATCATACGTTCCTAAGGCTGTGACATAAATTTTCAGTTTAGTCGAACAAACCCCTAGGTCAATTTTGCATTGATCCACACTCAAGCCCACGGTTTGGAGCTCTCCTGAGGCCATTTCCACTTGATGGAAATCAGTTTGTCTACGAGCTGCCAACCCACATTTGTTTAATGCATATGACGAAATGAAACTATCTGTGGCACCAGTATCAAATAAGATTTTGAGTTTTGTACCATTGATAATACCTGAAGATTCCACTACAGTGGATTGATGTGCTGCTTGGTCGTTGTTGACTACTGCGTGAATTCTATGATTACCTCGATTGTTTGATGTCGGTTCCTTTCCAGTCCTATGCAATATATTCGACGAAGCTTCTGGGCAGTCACATTGAAAATGTGGTCCCCCACATCCCCAACAATTAAGCTGTGTTGATCCTCTTGAATTAGGACGCGAATTTCTAGAGAACGAGCTTCGTCCTCTCATGTTGATTCCTCTCGAATTTCTTCCTCTACTGGCAGTCCCCGAGATGCCCATGGACTGGTGTTTGATGATTCTGCGGCTATAGTGTTTACTGCCATGGGAGCTCTTGTCCCCACATTTCTTGGGGTAAACCTGTTACCGTAAGGTGGCCTCGAGCTACCTCCTCTGAAGAAGTTTCAGGGAGTCTTTCCTAGAAATCCTGTTTGGAAAGGCCCTGCTAGCCCCATATCTTTTTTGATTCCAAGGTGCTCTTCTACATAACAACCACATTCGACTGCCTCGGCTATTTGATGATGGTTTCCACATGCTTACCAAGGCTCTAATGCGAGGATTTAACCCAAATATGAAGCGTTCAGCTTGACATTCATTACAATCTAAGTAGTGAATGTATTTTACAAGCTCCATAAACCTTATCTTGTACTCTTCCACCGTTTTATTTCCCTGAATTAATGTATGAAAGGCTCTGGCTTGCTGTTGTTGAAAGTATGGAGGTAAATACTTTGCGCGGAACCTTTCCTCAAATTGTTCCCAAGGGACATTATCCGATGTAAGGTGCAGTTGCTTCTCCAGATTTCCCCACCAAATCAAGGCACTTTCCTTTAATTGAAACATGACAATTTTTCTTTTTACCGAAGAAGAATATTCTCTTAACCTAAAGCATCTGTTCATTCCTTCTAACCATGCTTTAGCGCATTCACCTGCTCGACCTCCTGAGAATTCTGGGAGTCTAATTTTCTGAAGCTCCCTAGAAATGTTTTCTTTATATCTTCTGGGCTCAAAATTATTTGGTTCCACTGAACTAGTGGCTACATGCTAGAATTCCTCTTTGGTTTTAGCCTTAGTTGATTCTTTTAATGTCTCCAATAAGGCTTCCAAAGAGTTCATTATCACAATCAACTCTGGCGCTGGGGCGATTGATGTTGATAATGGTCTTGGTGGTGACGATGGTGATGGGGATGATGATGGCGACGGTGGCAGAATTAATGTTGGTGATGCTACCTGATCACGTCGTCATTGCTCATACGTCCTTACCATTATAATGGTTCGTGAACACATAATAAAATTCTATAAAAATTTTGAGGTAGACAACCGAATTTAACACATAATTTTCTTTTGCAACTTCACATTCATAAACAGGTATGGTTTTGCTATTTTTATCCACTAGGCAGATCTTACTGGTATCGAGGTCAAGGAGGGTGGTCTCGCGACCTCCTTGTCCTAATGCAGGGTATTCTATCCTAATATGAATAATGCAGAAGTGTATGGTTATTAGTTCCTAAGGTAAGACATCTAATGTTTATTTACCAAATAACATCCACGATTGAAAAATGTTAAATGTCTCGTTACAATGTACGTCGGTAACATACCTGCCACATCTCAGTCTAGCTATTACATTTAAGGAAGGTCATACATATTTATATTCTGAATATGTTACTTGGATATGGATTAAATCTATAAAAATGAAGGGTTGTTTTGGTTCCATATCAATTTGACCTTTAGCCGAAAAATTTACCAAAGACATGTCATGATTAAAATCTAGAAGAGATACAGTTCAGCAGTATATCATAAAAAGTAGTTTGGGTTTAAACGGAGGAAATAAATTAGGATATGTAAGAACCAGTTTTGTTTTAAGAATGACTCCGTCAAAGGAAATAATTAGTACAGTTTTGTTCTCTAAAGGATGCTTTGAAAAGTAGTTTTTATAAATTGCACATAACACTTTAATGGTTGATGGAAATGCAAATTGACTGCAATAGGATTCATAGAAAATTTTGTGCTATCATAAGTTGAGATTTCACAATATTTGGCAGAAAACTTGCATAGATATTATCTGAGAAATTTAGTTGTTCCTTTCAACTTGAAACTGGCAATTCTAGGAGGCTATGAATGATCAAACAACATAACAGGAAACCTATCAAGTTAGATTTGATTACTGTCAAGGAACATAAAAAGGAACCTGTTAGAAGGGTTCACCTTCCTTTAGAAGGGGGCGTATAACAACTCGCAATGGTGACTAGTCTAACGCTTGTTTTAGACAGTTGACTGCATTTTTAAAGTTGATCTGGCATAACAGATAACATCCACAATATATGAGTATAGAAAAGATGTAGACTCTGTCCAGACTGGTGCTAAGGTGAATGCATTGGCTCTGCTCACGTAAGTAGGTAGGGAGAGTTAATTGCAGTATTATGCAAGGCAACTGATGGTCTTGCATTTTGCTGATGTAATCATTCTTTTACTGTGATATAAGATAGCTTTCCAGACATAAGTTGCATAGCTAAGGCAGACACACTTGCTCTCTTCCCCTATGATAGTAAAGGGGACAATAGCAATATTGTCTATTTAACTAATGGCTTGCTGATGTAATGCTATTTTTACATGTAATACAAGTGGTTCATAAAGGCTGCATGCTAGGGCCAATCAACATGTGCATACCTAGAAAAATGTCAAAATATAAAGTATCCTATAAATTTGTCATTTTAAAAGTGTGTGCCATCACCTATTGACTAGTGAAAACAATATACTCCGGAGTCCTTGCATGCATATATTGTTAAACCAAGATAACACTATGTTCATGTGGTTGGATAGATAAATCCCACAGTGGATGGAGGTTTTTATCTCTAACCGGGAAATTGCTATTACAGCTCCTTCCATTGTTCCTCTATTCAAACAGAACTTAGTCTACAGACTTGCGAGAATCTTTTAGTAGCAAATCCTAGTTTCAGTGGACAGATTTACATATCATTGATGAGAGATTTCATTGCAAGCATGTACATCCACCTCATTCTTGCAAGATTGAAATTTTGAATAACCAAGTGGTACCTTGTTTTGACCTTTGGGTAGTTTGAATGTACACAGATGGCATGACTAGAGTTAGGATTTGCTTCCAGCGCAGACACATGGTACAGTTTGAAAACAGATTCATGAAAAAAAAAACATATTCAAATCAACAAGCTACTAGGAATAAACCATAACAAGGATGAGAACAACTGGAAGCAATTAGGATGGATGCAGAATTAACGACAAAAAGGGTCAAAAGAGTTCAATTCAGACGGCATCATAGGATACAGGAGTCCATATGACAATAGAATCTAACCTTTAACTAAATCAAAGTGATAAAAACCTACTTCAAAGTTCAAACTACCTTGAAAGGTTACTTCAACCTATGCTGGGATTTTAGCATGAATTAAATTGTGATTAAAAAAACTTTAGTATATTTTCTCATATCAGTCCGCATGAACAAACTTTAAAAATTGAAGAGCATACAACGTTAAAAGGGGTAATTATAAAAGCAATTTTTATTTATTTTTATTTTTTGTGTGTCCTATTAGTCTGCAATGTGCATGAACAAGCTCTAATGATTGGAGAGCATACCACATCAAAAGGATATTATAAAAGCACGCTTTGCAAGTCAAATTTTATCACCAATATTTTATGTAATTTTTACTGAATTGTGACCAAAAGGATACTCTCGAATCCCTAGTACACTATTAGTAAATGCATGGGTATGGAATGTTTCGTAGAATCAAGAGGAGACCACTGTCCGAGGATTAGCGATCATGCTTCTTGGTAGTAAAAGCGTTTGAATTATGTACGAACCCAGAAATTAATTCCCGAGGCTTCAATTGGCCAAGTTAGACTATAGGACCATCATTCGAAGGCTCCAACATCTAACTTCCTTTATCATCGAACATGTCAACTCTCAAAGACTTCATCATAGCTCAGAAATTAGTGAGACGGGTTCAGTTAAATAAAAAACGACAGAATGACGAGTTTGCATCAACGAGACGAGGTGGTATCAACGAGACGAGTGTCAATTCGCCCTTGGATGAGTCTGTTTTGTTGCATGAACGAATAATGCAAACGCACGGCAAAAGGATAAACAGAAACTAAAAGTTAATCGTCCAACACGAAATAAGGCATCTCACACCAGGCTTAATCACTTTAGTGAATTTTGATGAACACATATTCCGAAGTAGTATTTTTATGCCCAATTAGTAAAAGATAACTTAATGGGTTCACCCCATTTTCTATGGTGTCTGTGTTAGCGGGTTGCTAAAAGAGTAGTCAACACATTTTTCGTCCATTCCCTGCACACCATTCATGAGAGGGAGACTGCATAACATTTGTGAGAGGAAAAAGGAACAAATCTCAAATAAATTAGAACAAACTTGAATTCGTGAGTCTTCTCTTGTCATCTAATTCTTCTTATGACGAAATTTATTTCAATAAGTTAGAACACTACCAAGTTTTAGGGCTCTCCATGAAGTTGCAATAACATCATAAAACGACTCCTAGGGCTCTATGGATAATCATTATCGACCACACGACAACCATTATGTACATATTTATCACTTTAAGAATCATCTGAATAGTCATACAACAAAAAAAATAAACGCCCTTCTCACAGGAATTCCAAAATCATGGAACATATTGCAACAAAACAATCTGCAGGGATTATCTAAACAGAGGATGAAAGAGATGAACAAAATGTGTGTCTAGTTGATTCGCTCAGTCAAAAATCGAAAAGGCAAATAAAAATCTTAATCGCTTCCAGAGTCATCAAAATCGTGAATTGTTTACATTTTCGAAGTTAATTATTTACCAATTCAGGAATGACCGAATGACGATTTCGTATCAACTAAGGGGATTTCATGCCACGTTCAGACAGGTCGATACCCGGTATATATTTTGCTCTGTTGAACCTATGCAATAGAATAAATGCAGACACACGACAAAAGATTGACAGAAAAGCATGGAAATTACAAAGGTTTGAAAATTATAAGGGCCTATGAGGTTGAAAGGGTTTGAACACGCCCTCTGATACCATATGTAAGAACCAAGAACTGAAATACAGGAACCGTAAAGGATTTTAAATACCTACCTGAACTGCTGCCTGCTTTGGTGTAGTTGATGACGCTGCGGCTACTCTGATCCAATTACCGGGAAACCAATTCCACCCAACTAGACTGAGCAGAGCCTGGCTGCTCAATCTAGTAAGCTTCTCGTAGAAGCTCACTGTCCCCCGTGCCCAGAACCTCAGACTGATTAAAGCTCTTCCAATGGCAGACCTTCCTCCTTCCTGAATTCCTCCTCCTGGTTTTTACCTCCGTTGTTCAACCCCCCTTCTCAGCTTAGTTCTACGGTTTTATAGCCTGGGTTGAGAGGTGGCTGCCCTGTACACCAGCGACTCCATCGCTTTCTCCTGTAGTGACAGCTTTCCCATGCGCGTGAGTCATCCTCCCGTTACAGGTGTTTCTGCCTTATACTTAAGGTTCAGTTTAATTTAAATATGATGGTGTTCATATGTAGCGTTAAGGTTTTTTTTAACGTTTAAACCTTGTATATGTGTTATTGTTATTATAACACTATCACACCTCCATACAACCATATAATGTATCCTTTATAACTTTATAACACTTAGATTTACTTTATCATATTCGTTTGTCTTTTGACTTTATGATCTTCATGTATACTTTTATTTTATTTATATTTGTTTTTAATACAAACTTTATTTATGTTTGTTTTTAATATAAACTTTATTTATGCTTGTTTTTAATATAAACTTTATTTATGTTTGTTTTTAATATAAACTTTAGAACTTTAGATTAATTAATTATTGATACTAATACTTTTTTTTTTTTTGTAAGCTAGGATGGTACTTTTTCTATTACTTGATCAACAGAACATTACATCATTTCAAAAACAGTTTCTGCCCGCCCTCTAGGGGAAACCGGGTCATAACTCCACCTATAGTTTTTAATTGCAGCCCAAAAATAGTAGGTCCACAGCCTGGTCGTCTTAGCTAGATAAAATATGCAATCTTTGAACTTACTGAAACTATTACTATAACTACTGCTCTGTACTACTTGCTTTTTCCTATCTTTAACATGTACAAAGCTATAACCAAAAAAATTGTGGCAGTTTCTAAACATATCTTTTATCAATCATTGCCTCCATCTGGTTGCTGGTTCGCTGCTTCCGCTGGCTCTGGACGATCCCGATTCAGCATTTGCTGGATAGCGTCCAGCTTCTCCTCCTGTTTTATCATTGCTATGCGTAGGAAGCTTAGTTCACTACGGATGTTTGGATCCCCCTTAGCTAGTTCAACCATCTCTTTTGCCACTTGTTCCAACGCCTTGGCCATTAGCCCCTTCATCACCCAATAGATGTGAAGAGACTGTTTGAATAATGACATACGCCCTCTGGTATGACCCGGGTCGTGGAGGAGAAATTCCCATTCTTCCATCTCCTCATCGGATTGATCCTGAAGCGATTCCTCTTCGAGATGCTGCATGACTCTACGCACTGCAGGGTTGGAATTACGGAGGAAGGCCTGTTTAGCCCTTCGAACTCTGTGGTTAACCGTCTCCTTTTGCTTTCTGCTTTTCCCCTGGCCGCGCCTGGAAGTCTCCCCTTCCTCCTTCCCTTTCCCCCTCTATCCTCTGGTTCTTTTTCCATCCCGGTCCTTTTCCCTGTCAGGTGTTGAGCTGTGCTTCCTCATACCGTAGTGTCGGACCTTCGAATCCCATAATTCAGACTGGTCCGCCTTCGCCTACTCTTTTCCTTCCTCAGCCAAGTTCTTATGGTGGTGCCTACGTTCACTCGCTGCACCCGGGATCATGTCTTCTTCTGAGTCATCCTCAACCTCCCACACTGAGAATGGTGGTTCCTCCTGCATAATGACTTTGCCTTTTCGGCTCCTGTTCTCCTCCCCTGCACTCTGTTGCTCCTCCGCTTGTCTCAGTTTCTGTCTGGTCTCCATATTGTCCGAGGGTTTGACGTGCCTCGTTCTCCGGTTGTCTGAGGTTATAGCTGTTCTCTGATGCCGCTCGATGGGATCCTCTGCACTTACCCAAATTAGGAGCTCACAAAATGCCTTCACAATCGGCCATCTTTGATTATATATCGAATTCCTTTCTTCGGGGAACCAATTTGGTCCGGTTTTCGAATGCCGCCGGTAGCTCTCCGGTGAACCACTACTCTCGACCATCATATCGTTATTAATCCCCTCTGTTGTGAGGTCAGGCGAACCGCAACCATCATCTCTCATGGTTTGGACATTTATTTTCTTACCTTGTGTGTTCTTTTGCCTAACCGCTCCTCCCGCCGCCGTTGTACTGTCACCGAATTCCTGATCCTTCATCCTGTAGCCTGAAATGATGATTTTATCAAATCCCAATTGAACCATATTCTTGAATCGGGGTCTCCACTGCCCCCTGTTAATCCAGCTCACTGATCCGTGCGTTGTCATTTGCGGCGTGATCATGATCAGCCTTAATTAGGTCCGCCAAATCCTTCCACTCCCTGTTTCCCTCCACGGCTCTCCACTGACTATCAATTGTGCTGCCACGTCCTCTGCAGCCCCAATTGGCCAGCCAATCCGCTGCCTAATTCCCTTTTCTACGAACATGACTGATGAGTCTGTAGTCGATGCGTTTAATAAAGTCTGCAATTTCTTGAACAATGCCCGCAGTCCGCCAGCTTTTGGTGACTTTCTCCCATCCCTGCCCGTTATTGAGCCTCCGCAGCATGTCCACAGCAATCTGCGAGTCCCCTGTAATTTCCAGATTGGTATAGCCATTCCTGATGGCAATTCGTAATCCTTGATGCAGGGCCCAAAACTTGGCCTCGTTATTGGTCATCTGTCCTCCCCAGTCTGCAAAAATCCACCTTACTTGGTTATTGCTGTCTCTGAAAATCCCCCCGAAACCAGCTTCGCCCGGGTTCCCCTTCGAGGCCCCGTCGAAGTTTAGCTTAACAAAGTGATCTCTCGGGTATCTGAACTTGTCTGGGCTTTGAATTCGCATATCATGGCGGGCCGAACATTTAAAGTGAACCATCTCAAGTTTTAGATTTAACTTGTTCAGAATTTCTTGTTCTTCCAGATTAGTCTTCCAGTCATCACTCTCCCATTTATCAACTAGGATAGTCTCCCGCATACTCTCGACCACCCGATCCCAAATTACCTCTGGTTCTTTAGCAGAATTCTGAAATACCCTCCTATTTCTCTCCTTCCAGATCATCCAGAGTATAAAGGTAGATATAAGATTCCATGCCCTCTGGACCACCTTACAGTGAAAGATTTCCTTGCTCCACTGGAAAATCAATTCATTAAATTCTCTGATGTTAATTCCTGGTTTGTTGAACAGTCGTTTAGTAATCATCCAGAGTTTCTCTGTATACGGACATCTAACCAACAGATGATCTCTGGTCTCATCATCGTTGTTGCACAGGTAACATCATGAAGGGCCGTTGAATCCCTTCTTCTGGATACGATCCCGGGTTAGAATTTTATTTTTTGAGGCTAACCAAACAAAAAATGGACACCTTTGGCCACCAGTTACTTTCCCATATTGTTTTCCATTCCAAATTCCTGTCACCTTTGTTTTGAGAATCCATTAGATAATAAGCCTCTTTGGTTGTAAATGTCCCCTTCATAGAGTTCCCCCACCGGAGGATGTCTTTCCCATGTCGAACTCTGATTTTCCTTGATCCCATTTCTTTCCTGTAAAGTTCTTGGAGATCTGAGTTAAGCTCCCGATCCCATTCTGTCGGGTCCTCCCAGACTCTCCATCCCTCCGATATATCATTTACTTTCCAATAATCCTTTACACTAGTTCTGTTTCCTTCAATTCTGCCACGGATCTGGAGGAGGTTCTGAATGCTGTTCAGTCTTTCTCGTTGTTGCCACCTGTCTTCCCAGAAGTTGGCCTCTGTGCCTCCCCGGATTTCCCAGAAAGTATGTTTTCCAATCAGATCTCTGTTTTGAGAGGCTAATTCCCAAATAGTGGAGCCTTTGGGGATTTCCTGTTGCCTTAGGATATCGACCAGAGAGTTTGGCATTCTGTATTTAGTCCTCCATATGGTTTTCTAGAGATCATTTCCACCACTGAGCCATCTCCACCACAGCTTGACTCCCAGGACCCTGTTAAGAACTTCAGGGTCCCTTAGACCCAATCCTCCTTTCTCTTTTCTTTCTGTTAGCTGACTCCATGAGACCAGGGCCCATTTTTTCTTTTGATCAGATCCGCTCCATATGAATTTCCTTATGATTTCCTTGATTTTAGCACATACCCCTGCAGGGGCAGCCATAATCGATAATGGGTAGATAGGGATAGCTTGAAGGACCGACTTGGCAAGAACAACTCTGCCAGCAATATTTAGAACCCTGAAGGCCCAATTTGCAACCTTGTTGCTTAGTTTGTCCAGAACCCCTTGCCAGTTTTTCACCCTTTTAGATGTGAAGTCCAGAACATTACCCAGATATTTAGTAGGTAATTCCCCCCTTTTAAATCCTAGTATTCTGATTAAATGGGATTTGACCTGATCCATTGTGTTGAAGATGAAGATACAAGATTTGTCCTTATTGATTTCTAACCCAGAAGCCTCTGCGAACAGATCCAGGATTCTCCTGAGATGTTGAACTTCTCTTACCGTTGGTTCCCCAAACAACATAATGTCATCAACAAATTGTTGATGAGTTAGAGGCAGGTTGTTTCCCCAAATTTGCAGTCCTTTGATTCTGTTTGCTGCTCTTTCTTGTTTGATGAATCGACCTAGGCCTTCAGCGGCTAGAATAAATAGAAATGGGGACAAGGGATCTCCCTGTCGAATACCTCTAGAAGCATTGAAAGTTTTTGAGGGGCTTCCATTAACTAGAATAGAAAAGTGTGGAGAGGAAATCAGGTTATGGATCCATGCAATCCATCTTTGGTGAAAACCAAATCTCTCCAGGACAGTTTCCAGATACTTCCAGTTTAATCTATCATACGCTTTGGACAAATCTAATTTGATCATCATTCCTTTTTGCTTTTTAACTTTTAAGGAGTGGATAACCTCCTGAGTTACAACAAGACCATCAAGAATCTGTCTGCCTTCCACAAAACCTGTTTGTTCAGCCGAGATTAAATTGTCCAAGAGGGGTTTTAATCTCTTGGCAATCAGGGATGTGATCATTTTGTAAATAACATTACACAGTGCTATAGGTCTGAAGCCATTAGCCTCTTCTAGGTTGTCTCCCTTAGGAATGAGGGCATAAAAGGTAGAATTAAGAGCAGGCCATACCTTTTGATTTATCCTTGATTCTTCCACTAGATCCAGTATCTCTCTTCCCAAGAAATGCCAGCCTGCCTGGTAAAAGTCCACTGTGAAGCCATCCGGTCCAGGAGCTGTCCCTTTCTTCATTGCCTTCACAACTTCCTCCAACTCTTCTAAGGTCACGACCCTCATAAGTGCTTTGTTTTGGTCCTCAGTGACCAAGCTGGGAATAGCTGAGCAGATCTCCTGTATGGCTCTTGTTCTATCAATTTGAGGTTTTGTTAAAATCTCCTTGTGGTGATCCATCATGACTTGTTCAATCTCGTTCTGCTCTACCACTCTTTCCCCGTTCTTGTCTTTGATCGATAGAATCCTGTTTCCCTGCCTGTGCTTGATCATAGCCTGGTGGAAGAATTTAGTGTTTCTTTCCCCCTCCCTTAGCCACTTTATCCTAGATTTTTGTCGCCACAAGATCTCCTCTTGCTTTCGTCTCTCTTCCAATCTGCCAAGGATTACCCCCTCCCTGTTGATGCTTTCCTCTGTTCTTCCTTCCAAAATTATCTTCTGCTGGAGATCCGCCATTTCCCCTTCTAGTTTTTGTTTATCTTCCAGAATGTTGCCAAATTCCTCCTTGTTCCATTTTTTTATTTTGCCTTTCAGCTCTTTCAACTTTAGCTGGAACATGTGCATTCTACATCTACCCTGACTAGTACATTGTTTCCACCAGTCCTCTACTTTCTTGATGAAATCAGGGTCCCTTAACCAAAAAGCTTCAAATCTGAAAGGCCTTTTCCCCTGAATCCTCTTGATATCAACCTCTAATCGAATCGGCCATTAGTCAGATCCCAAATATGGAATGATCTTGGCCTCCACAAAAACATCTTTGTTCATGATGGCTTCAGAAACTAGGAATCTATCCAATCTAGATGCAATTTGGTTTTTTCCTCCCCTTCTGTTGTTCCATGTGTAGATCCCATTAATGGTCTGGATATCAACAAGCCTAAGTTCCTCTATCATATCGTTGAAACTGTCCATGAAGTGATCCCTCCTCCTAATCCCTCCTTTTTTCTCTTCCAAGGATCTGATCAAGTTGAAGTCTCCACCAATGATCCAAGCAGCTTCAGGGTAAAGTTTGCGGACAGATTTGAAACTGTTTATGAACTGCTCCTTTTTCCCAGGGGAAGGGGGGCCGTAGACCCCTGAAATAACCACCTGTTGTTTGGTTCCTACTATCCTACCCAGCCCAGTAAGGGTTCTGCTCATGGTGGACTAGTTATCTATGATGATTTCATTGGGGTTCCACAGGACTGCAATACCTCCTGTAGAACCGATTGCATCTTGCCCAATCACTTGATATTGTAGTCTGCTTTTTTCTATTATTTTTTCGAGCTGCTAAACCAAGATCTTTGTTTCCTGTAAGATCATAATACTAGGTTTCTCTTTTTTCAACTTATCCTTCATATACCTTTGTTTACCTCTACTATTCAAACCCCTAATATTCCAATTGATAACTATCATTTAAAACTTTTTGTATGAGGGGAAGAATACCTCCGACAGAGGTATCACCTTACCTGAGTTTATCAATATTTCTCCCACCATCTGGATAGTTTCACTCATTGTTTTCCGGCCTCTTTTTCTGCTGTTTTTGCCAGAGCTGCCCATTCCTTTATCTTCATGCCCCTGCTCACTTTCTATCATAGCTAGTTTATCGGGGGGCTCTCCTTTTTTCTCTTTGTATTTCTGAAAGACTTCCTTATATAGCTGTTTTTGTTTTTCAGGTATGAACCTGTTGTCCAGATACTTCCATTCCTGGAGTAACCTTCTCATGATTTTCTCCTCTTCTGCTTCATTTTCAGGCGGGTTTTCCACTTCCATCTGAGATTCCAGTTCTGTTTCTGTTGACTTCTCCTCCGGTTTTTCTCTACTTGTTTTGCTTAAATTTGTTTCTTTTCCTTTCTCCTCTCCAGCTATTTCCATGGGGGTGTTCTCTGGGTCCTCATCGTCTTCCAGGTTTACTTCATATTCTTCATTTTCGCTCTGCAGTACCTGAAATTTGTTTTGATTACTTGTTTGGTTGGGTTTCTTCTGAGATTGGGTCTTTGGTCCCTCTTTATTCTGCTTCTTCTTCCTTACTACCTGCTGAAAGCCTCTCTCCGGATCCTCCATTCTCTCAGTACTTCTCTATTGATCCGCCTGGCTTTTCTTGGACTCTTCCTCTTTATTCAGCGGGCATTGCCTGTATAAGTGGCCATATTCATGGCAGATGCGGCATCAGAAAGGGATATGTTCGTAATCAATTGGCTGCTTCCAAATTTCTTCATGATACTCTACTTCGACATTTTCCAGGAGAGGATCTGCCAGATTTATGTAAACACAGATTCTCGCATAAGCATTATATTTACCTCGTTTCGTAGCCTCTGCAATTTTAACAAAGCTCCTAATCGTGTTGCCTATTCCCTCTAGAATTTCAGGGTCCCAGAACTCATCAGGAAGCCCAAACAGTCTGACCCAGACTGGTGCATCCAGCATTTTTTCCTTTTCGGGGTTGTATCTCTCTTCCCAATATTTCATGAACAGGCCTGCATTGTTCAAGAAATATGGTCCCTCCTCAAAGATCCTGTTCTTATCTTCTAGGTTGGAAAAGATTGCTGTGAAAAAACCTTGGGCTCCAAGTTTGAGATCTACCTGTCCCCTAGGTCTCCATCTCTGGTCAATCCATCTGTAGAGTTCCTGCTCAGAAGGCCAATACCCAACAAACCTACATATTAAGGCATGGTCTCTCATGTAACAGTTATATTCCTCCAATTTGTTGTTGGGAACGACATACCTTGGCTGTTTTTGAGCCCTAGGTAGGCATTTTCCTCTCATTCTTTTCTGCCACAGGTTGCCCATTACTGGGGCATGACTTTCCTTCTCAGTGTGTTGTTCTCCTCCTGTGCTCGTCTCGCCTATTACCACGTTTTTGAAGGAGGGGATCTCTCCCCCCCCCTTGGCTCTCCCATTTCGCTCAGGGCGTTTTCTGGGGTTTAAAATCCCGTTTGCCGTTGAGATATCCTAAAACAGCCCGTGCCTGCAAACTGGGATTCACTGTCCCAGCAGATCTGAAAGCTCTTACCACGGTCTGAACCCTTCTTGATATCTCAGTGCGCTCTCATTATCATTTTCCGACAAGTTTCGACGAAATTCCCATTGATACTAATACTTAATCTATATTCTATGTTATTAATATCATTTTCATTTTCTTTTTGGAGCATATAATATATGTATTTAAAGATGGATCATTACAGTGGATAACTCCTCTTCAAGGTCTTCTTTTTCTTTGATATAATGGGGATCTTTCCTTTTAAGTATGGTGGATTTTCCTGCCAAACTCCTCTTAAGCAATACTTAGATCAAACGATTAGTCTTACAATTAGGTGTTATGCCTTGTGTCACGATTAGTCTTACAATTAGGACTGCGCTAACACTCTATGCTTCTTAATTAAATTGGTACTCCTATCATCGAAGGGGGGCAATGCAAAATTAGGGCAATACAAAATTAGTTTTGTCTTACAATTAGGAATGCTCTAACACTCTATAATGCTTCTTAATTAAATTGGTACTCCTGTCATCGAAGGGGGGCAATGCAAAATTAGCTTTTGCCTTCAGTCCATGAGTGCTCTAGTTGCACTATCATATGCCCAAATTAAACCACAGTGATACATACCGAAATATTCATATAATTTTGTTCTCCTGTTATGACCAACTCAAGCTCAATCAAATCCTTTATTCTTTCTTCCTATTAGCATTGCTCAAATAAATTATCTACTTAATAGTGTCTAATATATTTGCACAAGCATCTACAAAGGGGTTGGTGTTCCTTAACTCCTTCACACATGTAAAGAAAATCTAGCAAAGGAAAAATCCATAAAATGTTTGGATGTATCAAGGAATCTATCTTTAAATGCCCTTATGATCTTAGCAATATCACCTTCCCTCTATAGAAACCCCATTAACATTGATATATCTCTTTGTGTAACAACCTTCTATAGTGCAATATGAAATATTATATGATTAAGTGACATTTCAACATTGTACAATCTTAATTATAATTTAAAATAAAATTCTCCTCTAGACATCATAAGCAACAAATAGAGAACTTCAATAGAAGCCTAGAATTCATATGATACAAAAAATAAAAATAAAAATAAAAAAATTAAGAAAATTGGAAAACTTATTGAATTATACTTTGACAACAATTTTTATATGGTATGACATAAACTATGATAAATTTCTATATAATCTTCTAATTAATATAACATAACAATTATCATATGCCATTATTATAGATCAAATAAAATAAAATAAAATATCACTTCATTAGATAGCAATAATACAAAATTAACACATCTATGACACAGAGTAAAACAACCCCAACGACATTAAATCTTACCTCGGCTATTTAGGAGTTTTCATACATAAACTCAGCTAACATACTGTCGCAATGTTTTGGTGATTAGTTTGCGACCATTGCAACAACTACACAAAACAAAATATCTGCAGACCAAATAAACACAACAAATCCTATATATAAATAGACAACCATTATTTGATTGCCTGACTGCTTCCCAATTTATTAGGTTTCGGTTGAGATTGTCCATCATTATTTGCATTAGCACATACTGCGGCTATGTGATGGTCGTTTTCACCTGAAAAAAGAAAATAGATTGATTAGGCTACATCCATTTGTCAATGCTTATTTAGCTTCAAACTCGGCTGCAACTACTAACTAACCAATCTTGTTTATGAATTATATGAATTATATGAGATGGTTGGAGAGTGGAAAAATTATCAGATCAATCCCTATTTTATATAAAACATGGAACTGTGTTCAAATATTTGAAAAAGCATACTTTGAGGGTATCCATTATGATTTGGGCCAATTCCAATCTTCTCCAACACTTGTATATAAAAAATTGTGCTTTATATTTTTAATTTCTGATACAAAAACATTATATTAGATTTTCATTTCCCCTATTTTTTTTACGAATATACTCAGCTTTAGAAAGAACCAGTAGCCTTATTGAATTTAGATATATTTATGTTAAAAGATTTTGGCCTTGGGTGGATGTAGTGTGTTTAAGTATCCCAATATCAAAATTTTGACAAATTAATGGCTTATGGTGCGTATATTCGTTTGGATACCTATTAGCAATTTAAGGTTTTCATTGTAGTGATAGGACTATATTTAATGATCTTGAGATCTTTGATTCTCATTTCTTTTTTAATCTTAGGCGAAGTTTTTAAAGGATCTCTTTCTACCATTTTAACATAACAAAATGAGTTTAACATATTTAACTATTAATATATACATATTTTCATTCAATGCATGGCTTAATAAGTATTCATTTTATCATTATGATTATTTTTTTTCATCCATTTATATATAATTATTTTACGTTATAATTGTTGTTTAAATCCACAATTCTGATTATAGATGCTCCCATTCTAATTAGATTTATATATCCTTTAGAGGTGACATTGAGATGTTAGCTATAAGCATGATACAACAATTGCATTGCATATAATTATTATTCCTCTAAATATTTGTCCAATCTCTCTACTACATAGAATTCTGATATTTTTTCCCTCAGCAGTCAGGCTTCAATTATTCAAAGTTTTCCAGAACAGTCAGGCTGTATATTTGATGTTGGAATTGTTTCATATGCTTAAGGATTTCCACGTGTCTTTTTTACTTCCTCAAGGTCAATTCAAGAGAGAAACATTGCATATAATTATTATTCCTCTAAATATTTGTCCAATCTCTCTACTACATAGAATTCTGATATTTTTTCCCTCAGCAGTCAGGCTTCAATTATTCAAAGTTTTCCAGAACAGTCAGGTTGTATATTTGATGTTGGAATTGTTTCATATGCTTAAGGATTTCCACGTGTCTTTTTTACTTCCTCAAGATCAATTCAAGAGAGAAATTCTTTTTAAAAGCCTGTAACAGAAATTTATGTGAACAAAACTGGTTTTCTCATTCTTTTGTAATAGCTCATACATTCTAGCAACCATGTAACAAAGCTTTGTTTTGAGTTCACAAATGCAATTGCAACATAATTTGGAATGTTACAATCTTTAATTTTGTGACTGAATAAGGAGAACGCGATTGTATATTTAGTACAGATAAAACAAGTTGACCTAATAATGTTTCAAACAGAAATCACCTGGTATACATAGCGCTTACCATACATAGATTCATAGCATAATCAGAAATAAAACATCGAACGTAAGATTTATCTTTCTCAACAAATGGTATAGCAATGCTATTACAATTTATGTCATCGTAATACTAATACTGCAAATATTCCAAGGTGAATAGAAAAACACACAAAATAAACTTTGCCAGAGGTCTGCCATTACATTGTTTTCATACATAAACTCAGCTAACATACTGTCGCAATGTTTTGGTGATTAGTTTGCGACCATTGCAACAATTACACAAAACAAAATATCTGCAGACCAAATAAACACAACAAATCCTATATATAAATAGACAACCATTATTTGATTGCCTGACTGCTTCCCAATTTATTATGTTTCGGTTGAGATTGTCCATCATTATTTGCATTAGCACATACTGCGGCTATGTGATGGTCGTTTTCACCTAAAAAAAAAAAAAGAAAATAGATTGATTAGGCTACATCCATTTGTCAATGCTTATTTAGCTTCAAACTCGGCTGCGATTACTAACTAACCAATCTTGTTTATGAATTATATGAGATGGTTGGAGAGTGGAAAAATTATCAGATCAATCCCTATTTTACATAAAACATGGAACTGTGTTCAAATATCTGAAAAAGCATACTTTGAGGGTATCCATTATGATTTGGGCCAATTCCAATCTTCTCCAACACTTGTATATAAAAAATTGTGCTTTATATTTTTAATTTCTGATACAAAAACATTATATTAGATTTTCATTTCCCCTATTTTTTTTACGAATATACTCAGCTTTAGAAAGAACCAGTAGTCTTATTGAATTTAGATATATTTATGTTAAAAGATTTTAGCCTTGGGTGGATGTAGTGTGTTTAAGTATCCCAATATCAAAATCTTGACAAATTAATGGCTTATGGTGCGTATATTCGTTTGGATACCTATTGGCAATTTAAGGTTTTCATTGTAGTGATAGGACTATATTTAATGATCTTGAGATCTTTGATTCTCATTTCTTTTTTAATCTTCGGCGAAGTTTTTAAAGGATCTCTTTCTACCATTTTAACATAACAAAATGAGTTTAACATATTTAACTATTACTATATACATATTTTCATTCAATACATGGATTAATAAGTATTCATTTTATCATTATGATTATTTTTTTTCATCCATTTATATATAATTATTTTACGTTATAATTGTTGTTTAAATCCACAATTCTGATTATAGATGCTCCCATTCTAATTAGATTTATATATCCTTTAGAGGTGACATTGAGATGTTAGCTATAAGCATGATACAACAATTGCATTGCATCTAATTATTATTCCTCTAAATATTTGTCTAATCTCTCTACTACATAGAATTCTGATATTTTTTCCCTCAGCAGTTAGGCTTCAATTATTCAAAGTTTTCCAGAACAGTCAGGCTGTATATTTGATGTTGGAATTGTTTCATATGCTTAAGGATTTCCACGTGTCTTTTTACTTCCTCGAGGTCAATTCAAGAGAGAAACATTGCATATATTTATTATTCCTCTAAATATTTGTCCAATCTCTCTACTACATAGAATTCTGATATTTTTTC
>APFE031007626.1:4737-15777 GCA_000404065.3 Pinus taeda | reverse complement strand
TGGCTCTGAAGTCAATAAACAAACAGTACAGCTTCGCGACATGTCAGAGTATAGCATAGATGCAATCTTTTGGGGAGATAATTTTAATGCCGTGTCACAAGAAATCTCCTCCCTATGTGCTACGGGAAATAACCCCATCATTGTAATCAAATCTGCACACGTTGGAGAATTTAATAGAAAAAATATCGGCACTACAACAAGATCGTTGAAGAGGCTCATGCGCTAAAGTCGTGGTTTAAAAAAGAAGGTTCAAAACTGCAGCTTCTACATCTTTGACAACAAGATCTCCTTTCGGCCACCAACAAAAAAAAAATAACAATTTCTGACATTTACAATATGGATTCCTTAGAGAAACCAAATTTTTTCCAATTAAAGGGCACAATAACAAAAATTGGGATGGATAGTTTTTACTACATTTCTTGCCCGTCTCTCGTTGGCGGGAAAAAATGCATGAAAAAACTTATTCCACAAAATACAAGGATGTGGTTCTGTCCAAAATGCAATGCTGAAGTACGCGACTGTGATTACAGATACTGATTGAAAATCGGCATACAAGATCACACTGGTGAATTGGCTTCAACTGTTGCTTTCGAAGACGCGGGCTTTACAATTCTAGGAAATAATGCCAAAGACTTCTATTTATTATCTTCAGATCCATAACTTATCAAGGAAATTGTCTCTAGGGCTCTATGGATAGATCATATCTTCACATTGTCAGTGAAGACAAAAACTTTTAAAGAGGTTCCATGCTTGAAATGTGTTATCATAAAAGAAGAAAAGCTGCATTTCACGGCAGAATGCAACAACATCCTTCGAGAAATTCAGAACATCTCACCATTGTAGATAAATATTTCAAAATGTATTCCTTGCTTTTTAGCAATTCCTATTGTCCAATTTTATAAATACAACTTTACAAGATATACTGTTGCATGCCTTCTTATGGAATTTTCTTATATACCATTGAAATGAGTATTGTTCTCCATTGTACCTAGCATTATGTGAGTAGACAAATTCACATTTTTTTCCCTTTCATCAAATTTACCCATGAAACTACCTACATGTATATAGAAAAAATACTAATATGTTGTTTCAAAAACATTACTCAAATAAAAAATTTCGCATGGAACTATTCAGAGCTTGGATTTTTTTCCCTTCTTTTGCTTTCTATTGTGTTTTTTACCCTTCTTTCGCTTTCCTGCAATCGCATGGTTGTTGTCTCCAAATAACATTCTTCTTTTCCCCTCTCTTGCTTATAGGTACCATAAATTTTGCGAATGGCTTCTTGTTCTAATAATGAACGTGCTCGAAGATACCTTGTAACAAATAAATAACGAATAAATGCATGACGTCGTGAGCTATACCAAGCAAGAAAAGACACCAGGGAATGTCAAAAAAACAAAAAAACAGAAGGAAAACCAACCTTCCTCATCTGCAATGACCCACCCTGAAAACAATCCTCCCTTGCAATTATCGGACTCTTTATCTTCTCAGCAAACCTCTTAAACAAATACATCCATTGCTCATTGCCCTAACCCCTCCTTCGCACATGGTTTCAACAACATTTATACTAATCAAGCACATCGAGATTTTCATGCAAAGATTGATAAACTTCCACCTAAATTCCCATGCTCCATTTGTCTTGAATCATATCCGGGAATACATATCCGCAATTCCAACCACATGTATTGCTGCTCCAGATGCGTCTCTGAAACAAAGGGTCATCGCTTCTCATTATCAAACAACATGGACACTGGTCCTCAACCAGCTACCCTTGCATCTCTTTCACAGATAGAAGAAATGCTCATTGCTAGGGTTAACCTTATACTTCAAGTAACACATGCACGTGGTGGGCAATATAAATACAGTGGCCACACAATTTGTTTTCCTCAAGACATTACAAAAATCGCAAACATGTTGCCACGACGTGTTGAACACTTCGACATCCTCATTGTCACGCGTCATAGTAATGACCATAAGGCTTATGATTTCATTGTCAGTAGGCATCACGTTCTCGCTGCATTAGAATACAAACTGGCAAATGACCCATACTATAAGAATGTTCGTATTGATACCAATGCACTTGCATCCTTACCAGCAATCCCCACCGACGTCTCCTCCTCCCTTCACCATTCCAATACTACAGAAACCGTTGTCCCCCTTCCACTTGAAACCCCCCATGAGCTCACCGAAGATTTCACAGACCCATCCATAGACCAATCATCATCATTCGTCCCCATCATACCTAATACAACTACAAAAATCCAAGAAATCCGCCATTATTTGCATGCTTACAACCACCAATCTGATACTGAATTGAGTGGCCAACAATTGGTTTATCTCCAGTTAACGAATACAACACAGAAGGTCTACTCTCTATGGCTTTCCCTGCCCTTTTCCCAACAGGAGCTACAATGTCGAATTAGCCAAGAATGAAAGCAGCGCAATTACATGAATATGCACTCCATCTCATTCGTTACTATGATAACAGATTTGGAAAGCACCCACGCTTTCGTTATTACATATATAATCTCATGATGCGGCATCGCAGTCAAGCAACAGCATCGTTCTTTGTTAAAAAGAACATCACAGATAACTTTCCGGTATCTATTCAGGATCTAAGCCTCCACTTAGAGCAATTTCCAGATGAGCAGTTGGCAGAGCAAGTCATGCGCTTCGGTATCTCTTTACGTGGCACAAGGTCATTTTGGCACAAAGCTAAAAACGAACTAACGGACATGATATCTCAGCTCGGCTGCCCGACGTTCTTCTTCACATTGAGTGCAGCTGATACAAAATGGCCTGATCTTCATGCAATCATGCCCAGATGTCTTCCTTCTGATATTGCAAAACAACAAAAGTGGAGAAATGAAAACATTGTATCCTACCCACATTTAACATCGCTGTATATGCACCATAGATTCACAGCATTTCGTGAGATTATCTTAGAGAAACACTTGAATACAAAAGATTACTGGTATAGGTACGCATTCTACCGCATTTTTTTTTCCCTCCAAGAACTCTAAACAACATTCCTCACCTATTGCAAAATTAACTTACAAAAAACGCATTCTTGATAGGTATGAATGGCAACATAGGGGTCTGCGCACATCCATGGTTTCCTTTGGATCGAAAATGCACCTGATATGGAGAGCCTCAACTGGGAAGACACAGAAGCAGTAGATATTGCAAGGCAGTTCTTCGACAAATATATTTCCGCTTGGAACCCTCGTGCTCCTTCAACTTCGAACCAACCAAATGCTTGGCCAGATCCCAAAGACCCTTGTTTATTGTCCACATAGCAAATATTCAGTACCAATCCTTCCAATGACTGTGAACAACTCGTCAACTGTGTTGAACGTCACACAAAATGCTCGGAAAGCACGTGCCTAAGAAAAAAAGGGTCCTCACTCCAATGTCGTTATAAAGCACCGTGGGAATTACATCCAAAATCGGCCTTATTCATTGACTCCAGTGGCCAAAAAACATACACCCCTGCTCGCAATGACGATCGACTCAATAGCCATAACCCTACCATCCTATCTATTTGGCGTGCAAATGTTGACTGCCAACCAGTGCTCTCCATACACGCTGTGCAAAAATATATCGCCAAATATGCATCCAAAGCAGAAAAAAATCTGAAAGCTTCCACCAAATGCTCCGTAGAATTGTCCTTGCTTCACCCACTGCTAACCCAGCAACATCCGCATTTCGGAAATTTCTTGCAGAAACCCTTGTTGAGCATGATATTGGAGCACAGGATACTTGCCATATGCTGCAAAAATTGCCCTTAACATTATGTAGCTGGCCATTTGTTTCTTTAAATGTAAGCCAGAAAATTCTTCTGTGCCTCCCGCAAACGATCGCCGCCTCCACTACATCCCCACACATCATAGATACATATATCCAGTGCCATTCCACCCTAGAGGCCACATCACTAATAGAATTGGCAAGGTCCTGGTCATATGATCCTCGTCGCAAAACAAACAAATGGAAACAAAGGCCTACAAAAGCGATTGTTCGGGTCATACCACGTTACTCCTCCATACCATCCACAACTGAACCTTGCTACACTGACTTTTGCAGGGTTGAACTTATGCTATACAAACCTTTTCGCCATATCGTACAGGATATAGGAGATTCTGCTGCAGAATTCACCGCAAAATTGGGAAACATTTCGTCCATTCTACAATCCTTGGCATCAACACCGCACTCTATCTGATATTGAATTTGTTACAGATGATACCTCAACTATAAATGAAACTAGTGCAACAGACACCATGGAAATAAATGAATGGGAATTACTTTCCAAGTTACACCCAACAAATGAGCTTCTCATAAATGACCTTGACATGCTTGGTCTTCGTGGCTTTGATGACACCCATAACTGGAATCATACCACTATCCCATTGGATCTACAAAATAATGCAATACAATTCATTGAGAATAGCCGCTCCATCCACCACATTCTTCAAACACATCAACATATCCTGGCGACCGTTGCTACATTATCTCTAATGCAAAGAAAAGCTCTAAATATTATTTCTACTCATTTTTCTAGTAAGGATTATTTACCCGCTCTCAGAATGATAATACAAGGCACTGCTGGTACGAGAAAATCCCTCCTCATTAATTGCATCAAAGATATGCTCATGGGCCTAGCAAGCCCGGAACCTTCGCTGATCATGCTCCTCGCCCCTACAGGGATTGCCGCCTTCAACATACAAGCATCGACAATCCATTCTGCTTTGCACCTTCCTCTAAAGGATCTTACGCCCTTAGAAGGTAATGCTCTTGCAAAATTCCAAGAAGAACTCAAACATATAAGATACATACTAATCGATGAAATGAGCTTCATTGGGCCAAAGCTTCTTAGCCATATTGATGAACGTCTTCGCGAAGCATTTCCCCGCCAAAGAAACACCCCTTTCGGTGGTTGTTCCATAATATTGTTTGGTGATCTCGGTCAGCTGCCACCCGTCAAAGACATTCCTTTATATGCAGGGACGAGCCATGGAAGCGCACTGTGGAACACCTTCAACACAATCATCACATTAGACACGATATTTCGTCAACAAGGTGATGACATCGCACAGGTTACTTTCAGGAACATTCTCCAAAACATTAGAGATGCAAATCCAACAATCGACGACTACAACGTACTCATGTCGCGCACAGATTCCTTTTTGTCGGAGGAAGAAATATGTTCATTCCAGGATTCCATGCATCTGTTTCCAACAAATGCTCAGACAATGGTCCATAATAAGCAAATGATGAAATCTCTAAACACTCCGATTGCAAGATCCATTGCTGAAGATGACAACACATATTCCAGTATTTCCTCTGAAGACGAGCAACTTGAGCGAATTGTATTGCTATGCAATGGCGAAAAAGTTATGCTAACTTCCAACCTTTGGGTTTCAGCCGAACTTGTTAATGGCTCCCTCGGAGAAATTGTAACCATCTTTTACAAAGAATCAACTGCACCACCACAAATTCCAACATTTGTTGTCGTGGATTTTCCCAAATACATTGGGCCTCCTTGGGATGAAAGAAACCCCACTCACTTACCTATTGCAGCAGTAAAAAGAAATGGATGTGCACAAATTCCATTGAAGATGGCTTGGGCTTTAACCATACATAAATCTCAAGGTATGACACTTCCAAAGGCAACAATTGACATTGGAAAAACAGAACGTCAAGGTCTCACATTCACAGCTCTTTCAAGAGTCCCTTCTCTACAGGCTCTACGGATTAACCCCGCATTTAGTTTCGATCGTTACAGTAAAATGAAGGACAACAAAAACATTGCTCGAAGAAAACACGTAGAAGACATTCTTCGTTCAATGCCGCCTCCAGATAATCTGCTCCAACCCATGCTTTGACATCAACAAAAGGTTCCCTCCATTTAGTTGCCTAATTCTATTTCACAGTGTGCTTTTCATATCTTTCAACATCAACCAACTTTAATCAATGTTGGTGAAATGATCAAATATTAGAATGTCTTTATATTATCTATACATCTCATTCTAACCTTTTCTTTCTTTTGCAACAGGCCACATGGAATCAGAAATAACCTGCCTACACAATGACAAGTAGCCTGGCAAGCAAAAAACAATGCAACTTCAGCTACGCATTAACCTCCAAGTGGTGTTCAGCCTGCCGTTATTCACCATTCATCTTCCACTGACAATATATGGATCCCCATAGCAAAGGTAACTTCATTTCCATTACTTCCAGCTTCATTTTAACACAACTCATGTGCAAAGTATTACTGATACATTTCCGCAACTGGTTTACATATTCCTAATTCTACCCAAACATACATTTCGCAGGTCCATTGCTGCTTCTTCATGTCTTCGCTTCCTCCACCATGTTTTCCTACAACTTCAAATATGGAATGACAAGCACAATCTTCTTTACGCTATTGTGTTCCTTCTCGGACCTATCTGGTTACAATTCATTGTTTGTATTTTCCATTTCAAACTTAAAAAATGATGTTTCAACATCAATTACCATTTCATGGCTTGTGTCCTCACAACTATTTGTGTTTTTCATTTCAAACTTGAAAAAAGGATGTTACAATACACTATTTGTATTTTCCCTTTCATACTTAAAAAAAGATGTTTCAACATCAAATACCATTTTGATAATTTGAGTCCTCGCACCTATTTGTGTTTTCCATTTGAAACTTAAAAAGGGATGTTTCAAGATCGATACCATTTTGATAGTTTATATCCTCACGCCCATTTCATTGTCAATGGGTTTTAACATATTCTATTGACAAAATCAATTGACCTTAGTTAATATACTACATGTTTTCGGTATATCTTCATACTAATTTAATTCTTGGTTTGGATAAATATTTCTTGGGTGGCCCTGTCCAAATCAATATGGTTGCCCGGTTGTTGTTCGCGTTGATTCATTCATTTATCTTCACCTTTAACTCCACAATTTTTACCAGCTACAAACAAAGGCCTCTAGACAGGTTCAATGGATATTTGCAGCTACTTGCATTCCTTTTCAGCGGCTTCGGCATGCCTTCCTCAAATTAAAACTCGACTTCGATGACCCTTCTTTTCACAAAAAACCTGCTAAAGTCTATTCACGTATCAATATTCTTACACACACTGTGCCTTACGGCGTTTCCTTTGCATTCTTGGCTGCAAATGCTAGTTATAATTTAAAATAAAATTCTCCTCTAGACATCATAAGCAACAAATAGAGAACTTCAATAGAAGCCTAGAATTCATATGATACAAAAAATAAAAATAAAAATAAAAAAATTTAGAAAATTGGAAAACTTATTGAATTATACTTTGACATCAATTTTTATATGGTATGACATAAACTATGATAAATTTCTATATAATCTTCTAATTAATATAACATAACAATTATCATATGCCATTATTATAGATCAAATAAAATAAAATAAAATATCACTTCATTAGATAGCTATAATACAAAATTAACACATCTATGACACAGAGTAAAACAACCCCAACGACATTAAATCTTACCTAGGCTATTTAGGAAAAGAACAAAGATAGTAACACAAACTATCATGCCTTGTTACACTATCATAATAGTGCTAGTATGAGAAGAAATTAGAGAATATATTACATAACACTACGAAAATGAACAGCCTGAATTTTATTCAGATTTAAAATTTTATACTTGTCTAGTCATAAAAATTAATATCAAAGGTCAAAGTAATATTTTTCCTTTTCTATATTTTTTATTTGGATTATTTAATTATTAATATTTTTAGAAAATATTATAATATCATTTCATTTAAAACCATAGATAGGCAATGAGACATTTTGCACTTGGTTAAGAAATGCCTAGCGTCAACCCTAACATCATCATCGACCCCGACGTTACCTATAAATCCCACTCACATATAAACATACGAAGTACTACTGCTTGGCGCTTCATTATTTATACAGGAAGAACAACATCCGAGAAGGAAGAAGCGCAGTTTGCGGGTAATATCGAGCAGTCTCTTCTTGGCTTTGAGGTTCACAATTTTTTTTTTACTCTTCTGGTACTCGGTGATTTTGGCACAATATTTAGTTCTTGTTGAAATTTACAGACAGTCGTACAAACACACATTTGGAGTGATTCCGAAGACCCCGCACCAGCAGCAATGTATCTCATGTTTTATATTAATGAAAATGGAGAGAAAGTCTACACGTTAAAGGTAAGTCTCATTCTTTAGGCCCTCTGGCTTCTGCTTTGATATGGTTTAGTTTTAAGAAGGGTTTTCGGCGTAAAGAAAACATTTGTCGACTACATCAAGAATGGGTTGAATCTTAGCAGACTGTTCTTTCGCAACTCCTTTGCTGAGAATGTTGGGTTTGATTACTGTTGGGGTTTGGAAGCTCGTCCACCCGGAAATGGGGTCTTTAAAGAATTTAAACGAGTAACCCCTCTGACTTTAATTCTGTTACGTCGAGCGACAGGGTTTAGGCCTGAGTCCTCACATTCAGGGTCTTGGACTCGCCTCTGGTTGCGCACTTTCCTTTGAAAGAACTAGCTTAATTCTCTGTTGCAGAGTCATGACCAGAACCTGGTCTTTAGGAAAATATTTCCCTGTTCCACCTTATTCTGACCCTGTTTTTTCTTTAATAAGAATATAGTGTAACTTATTTCTATATCATGTCTTTTTTTAAGAAGCTTGTTAAATTTGAGGGGATTTCACCTCTGATATTTTGAGCCACAATGGCCAACTCTGTAATTGTAATAGCTACCTTCTGTAAGTCCATTCTCTGTTTTAATTTTGGCACTGAAAGACATTTACGCTCTTAAGCTTGTCAATGTGTAATAAAATGGTCGATTTTGTATTATCTTGAGTTACTCTTCCTGGGTTATGTTCCACAGAACGTTTTCTAAACTTATGCGATGCTGCCATGCGTTGCTGGCTTATCGACTATTATTTTCTTTATGTCCTTCTGGTTATGCTATTCTGCAGAGGGTTTGGTTTGGTAAATCGTCTCGGTTACCGGACATTATACTTATTCGCTATTTCTTGATGTGCTTTTAGCTGGAATTATCTCCGTTGATATTTGTTGGGTTTGATTACAGTTGGGGTTTGGAAGCTCGTCCACCCGGAAACGGGGTCGAACCATGTATTTTTTTAAAGAATTTAAACGAGTAATCTCTCTGAGTTTAATTCTGTTACGTTGAGCGACAGGGTTTAGGCCTGAGTTCTCACATTCAGGGTCTTGGACTCGCCTCTGGTTGCGTACTTTCCTTTGAAAGAACTAGCTTAATTCTCTGCTGCAGAGTCATGACCAGAACCTGGTCTTTAGGAAAATATTTCCCTGTTCCACCGTTTTCTGACCCTGTTTTTTTTTAATAAGAATATAGTCTAAGTTATTTCTGAATCATGTCCCATTTTTTTTAAGAAGCTTGTTAAATTTTAGGGGATTTCATCTCTGATATTTTGAGCCACACTGGCCAACTCTGTAATTGTAATAGCTACCTTCTTTAAGTCCATTCTCTGTTTTAATTTTGGCACCGAAAGACATTTACGCTCTTAAGCTGGTTAATGTGTAATAAAATGGTCGATTTTGTATTATCTTGAGTTACTCTTCCTGGGTTATGTTTCACAGAGAACTTTTTGTAAACTCATGCGATGGTGCTATACGTTGCTGGCTTATCGACTATTATTTTCTTTATGTCCTTCTGGTTATGCTATTCTGCAGAGGGTTTGGTTTGGTAAATCGTCTCGGTTACTGGACAGTATACTTATTCGCTATTTCTTGATGTGCTTTTAGCTGGAATTATCTCCGTTGATATTTGTTGGGTTAGATTACAGTTGGGGTTTGGTTATAGTTGGGGTTTTGGAAGCTCGTCCACCCGGAAATGGGGTCGAACCATGTTTTTCTTTAAAGAATATAAACGAGTAATCCCTCTGAGTTTAATTCTGTTATGTTGAGCGACAGAGTCTTGGACTCGCCTCTGGTTGCGTACTTTCCTTTGAAAGAACTAGCTTAATTCTTTGTTGCAGAGTCATGACCAGAACCTGGTCTTTAGGAAACTATTTCCCTGTTCCACCGCATTCTGACCCTGTTTTATGAACGTTCGTGTATAAGGGTTGCACAACTTCCGATAGATTATGTAGTCTCTGTTTCAGTGGGATACGCTGACCAACATGAGTAGAGAAATTATGTGTATTGGTGAAAAGAAATTAGTTTCTGATTGTTCATCGTAACAATTGCAGAATCTCATGGAAAATCTATAAGGGTGTTCACTGAGTTGGTGTCTATTTAGTTTCAAAACCATTCCACACTAAAGCTTGGCAAATCCACAATCTGTTCTGCATCCATGAAGACATGAAACGGATCCCAAACTTTGGAACATACTGAATTCCAAAAAGGTGAAAATGTGGGGATTTTGATTTGGACCAATGATTTTCCATTTCCAAAGCCTCCAGGGGCCAATTCGATTGGTGGTTGTCATGATAATGTACTGTTATGTTCCAAGAGATTCAAGATTCAAACCCCTCTGATTTCTTGTTTGTGGAAAGGGTGTACGCAGGCACCTAGAGGTTATAGTGGTAGCAGTCGGAATTGTCCTTGTGTCATGCGGGTACGAACTGGCCTAGTTGCTGATTCCTCTAGTCACAAAAAGAAGAAGATTTAGCATTTCCACTGCTTGATTTCAGAGTGGTTGTGGGTGTAACATTGCCTGTTGGACTAGTGGAATTGGCCAGGCTGATCATTTTGATACCTAAACTGGTCTTAGTTGTAGCACATAATCCGGAAAGGTTGGTTCAGTACATACTACAAAGCCGATCGGTTTTGCACAATGCAGCCTAATATTCAACACCAGGGTCCTACTTAAACTTTTAACATTACCAATGGTTTCAGGATGTTTGAGAGTGGTTCCAACCTCATTGGATTTCATATGGAGAAAGTGTTAAATTGGCAACTAGGGCCAAACTCCATGTGGGTCAGCTTATTTATGGCAGCTGATATTTTTATTGGATCCCTCTCGTCGAGAGGTGTAGGATTGATCCAAAGATCATCCGAT